>MU223244.1:1282923-1318320 GCA_018584345.1 Thuja plicata
ATTTGAATGGTAGTTGTCCTTCATATTTCCCTTTACCTTTCCTTTCTTTCTTGGCAATCATAGCAATGATTTCTTCTAGTTCTGTATCCACTTCTTCATTATTACTAGAGCTGCTTATGGATTTCTTACTGTGGAGTGAGGCTTTAAAATTTGTCTCACTTTTGGGTTCAGTCTTCAATCTTGATATCTCAAATGCAGATATTTTGCTGATCAAAGTCTCTCTCTTGAAGTATTTTGAAAATTGCATATTCTCATCTAAGATATTGATCTTTCTCTCATAGTCTTCTATTAGTGTGGTCATTAGTTTGTCCATTATATCTTCCTCTAAAATTTCTCCACCATTGTTCCTGATACCTGAAACTGCTTCATTAATTCTTTGATTGTAGGCTCTGATGTTTTATTCAGGTTGCATTTCTAAGTTGTTGTACCTTTTCTTCCATGTCTTTCTACGTGCATTCTTTGCTTGGATGTCTCCTTCAAACATATCTTCTAAGTATTTCCAAATAGAGTATGCTTTATCTGTCTTCTTGATCTCAGAAAATTCACCGTCGGATAGGGCACTGATTAGGGCTTCTTTGGTGATTTCATTATTAGTGAATACTTCCTTTTGTTTGACTGTAGAGTCTTCTTCTGCAAGGTCTTTCAAGGTGGGAACTTCAATTTCTTGAGTGGCAATCTCATAGATCTCAAATCCAACGCACTGAAGATGTGTTATCATTTTGTTCTTCCAGTCAAGATAGTTTTCTCCATCGAACTTAGGATTCTCTTTCCTGAAGTATGCCATCTGATCTACCTTAAGTTGTTAGGCTTTCTCTCCAAGGCACTTGGCTCTAATACCAATTTTTAGAATAGTCCCAAAGGATAACTGAGAGGGGGGGGGTGAATCAGTTATCAGCTACTTTAATTCTTTTCTTTACTTAGATATAATTAACATAAAGTAAATGCACATTTAGAAAACACAATAGAGAACACAACAATTTTGGTTATGGGGAAAACAAATAGGTAAAAAACCTGTGGGAATTAGCACCCACAAAGAACTGTACTTCAGTATAATTACCCCTATTAAGAGATCTTGCAACCCTGTTAGGAGTTGTTCTTTACAATGCAATAAGTACAGAGACCTGGTTAAAGGTCGGACCCTGTTAGGAGTCTTTTACAAGTAACCCTATTAGGGGTGAGGACTCACTATCCAAAAGCTCACTACTAAAATGATGAAGGCTACAACCTTCAATAGAACATATATACACTATATCTAATAGATGAACTATTAGAGTAGTCCTGATGTCTTGATCAGTTCTAGTGTGTTGTATACTTCTATTTCTTCTTCACATAGATATTTTCTTGATGAATGAGATGTCTCTGTTGTCCCAAAACAACAGACATTATGTCCTGCTCTTGTTATGTCTTTCTTCTTCTCATTCACACTTGGCATTCATCAAATGAACTACTATAAGTATCTTCTCCAAAGGATGTGATCTTCATCGGCTCTAGGAGTCCCTTCAATACTTCTTTAGCCAGCCACATCAACCATACCACCTAATTAGAAATATGCAACTCATATTGAATAGACACGATGCTTCACAAAGTTGGCTCCACCAAATTAACTCCAACTTCACGATTATGATAAAACATGTTTGGCACCTTTAGATAATTATCTTTAACTCATAACTAAACATGAATACAAACATGAATATCCCAAAGATAGGCGCAACTCAAGAAATAATGTAATTACATCGACTCTTCACAGATAGTCTTCAATCTCTGTAAATGTCATAACTGATTAACATAACTCAATTGAAACTTCATATTTGACTCAACGTGAATGCACATAGCATCTAGAACATGTATTCACCATGGAAATGAACACACATAGCTCCAGAACATTTGTACTAATAATTGCATATAGAACACTGCTGTATATTATATGTTGTCATCAATGACAAACATACAATCAATTATTTGCACAGAAGCAAATCTCCAACAATTATTACATGGAATGTCAAAGAAATAGGGGATATTATCAATAATATGTTTACCTTTGCTAGTTTAATCATGAAATGATAGTGTTTTTCATATTTAATCTTACTTGTGATATGCTATTGAATTATGGGGTTGCATTGATCTTAAATCATGTTCTCATATGCACTACATATATAAATATGCATAGACAAACACATACATATGTTAGAATTATTTTGATGTTATTCATGGTATTGTCATTAATGGTTGTCATTAATGTCAACATATCCTTTGCATTTTGATGTTCTGGTTGTATCAGTTGTTGTATTGATAGAATATGTCTCTTGGTAGATCTATTCACCGATATATTCCTCTTTCAGTGGTGGTTCTACGTTGTGTGAAACAATTGGTAGATCAGTTATTTGGTTTGATCGTATCTAGAGCATGTTCATTTGTGTTTCAGTCCCATTCATTGTAATGTAATGCGTTCATCATGTCCATTGGAACTGAAGTATTTGGAGATAGTGTTGTGTGTTGGCATGTGTGAGGCATGTTGCATTGGTTAAGGTGGTCCACATTTCATTCCTTACCACTGTGGGAATGTATTGGTATGACCTATTTCAAATTTTGTTTGGCCGACATGGTTAATGCCATCAAGCAGTCTAAGAAGGACGGGGATTCTTGTTGCTTGTGTATGTTATGTTTTGCTTGTATGTGAAATAATTGTGAATCTATTTTTGGAGATCTATGTGTTTTTGATCATGTGCAAGGCAATTTTTTGGTGACAGTGATCGTAGTGGTGGATTCAATTTTGTTTCAAATACTTTGGCAGTGATCCTCTTTCTATTAGTAGTGAACCTCTTTGTATTGGTAATGAGATTTTTCATAGTTAAGGGTAGTTAGCTTGACTAACAGTAAGCCTTACATGTAGTGAGCACAACCAGCTCTGAGCCTTTGTATAAATCACCTTAATTGGTGTCACCTTAACCTATATTTATATTTCATTACAATTAGCTTCTCCACGGTTTTTCCCACTTTGGGTTTTCCACATAAATCTTGGTGTTCTTTGTGTCGATTTTCTTGTGTTTAAATTTTTACATTTTTTGTGGATGTCTATGTGCTTAACCAATAAATCAAAAGTTGTTACTATTAATGTTTAATAGTTTACTGACAGAGAAATTTTTTGTAAAGTGTGTGGGAATAACTGATTCACCCCCCCTCAATTATTCGGTCTATTCAATAATATACATACATACATGTGCGCATATGCATATTCATGTGCACACATACATACATAAATATATAATTGTGTATATATAAACACATATATTTGCATACACACATTATCTTTTAGTGATTTAACATGCACTCTTAAATTTAAACAAGCAAACCTAGGTATGTGGCACATGGTATACAACTAATATATACAAAGTGGTTGCAGGTTAAGTCAGTACCATGGCACCCAAATGAAAGACAATAAGAACTGGAAGCCAAATTATAAGAGTAACTCGCAACATTCACTTCACAGATATAGATGTGGATGCAAACGTCAATGCGCAAGAAGGTCCTCTTAATGGTTTTGTCGTCAATGCATAAGAAGTTCCGGTTAATAGTTTTGTTGTTAATGCACAAGAAGTCAATGCATAAGGCAATGGAGGGGAGGTGGCCTTAACTCACATGTCATCTTCAATCCCAATTATATAGTGGTCATTTGGTTACATGGGTGTTGCAGTTAGCAACATTAATACTAGGAAGATGTCACCGAGGGTTTTAGCAAAGAAGCAGAACATACCCGCTTCCAACTTGAGAGCCTAGCTGATGGGAAAAACAATCACAAAGAGGAAGGGGCCAAAAATAGTTTTAACTACTAAAGATGAGGAATAATTTGTGCAGTAGTGCAAGGACATGACATATATTGGGCATGGCCTACAAGTGACTCAAACGTAGAAATTTGTAGCCCAAATTATGATAACAAGACCTAACATATTCACCAATGACTTGTTAGGGAAATTATGGTGGACAAGTTTTAGACATCGCCACCCAGACTTGACAATTAGAACAATAAAAGGAGTGGACACTGACAGGGCTATACAACTTCATCCTTCTATTGTAGCAATTTTCTACAAAAACCTAGAAACTATGTATAACCTCAACCACTACGGTTCCAACATAATTTGGAACTGTGATGAAACATGCGTACAAGCTGGAAGGAACTGTGGAATGAGTGTAATTGTATGATTGGGATGCAAAAGAATATTGAATCTTATCTCAAAAAGAATGGAGTGGATCATTGTCCTTGCATGTGTGAGTGCAACTAGGTTGAGGATACCCAAGTTTTACTTGTTCAAAGTGAAGAGGCACAAAATAAATTGCATTTCCCACTGCGAGCCAGGGGCGTGCATATCAATACAAGAACACACATGGATGATGAAGGAATTGTTTCTCAATTGGATAGAACATGTTTCTACAACCATCCCCAGTGGGGTCTCACCCTCAAACAAGGTGCTACTCATATTTTATAGTCATGGCAGCCACATGGCGTTGAGGAAAATTGAAGAAGCAAGATGTCTAGGAATGGACCTGCTAACACTTCCCGCACATACCAGCCACAAGTTTCAACCATTGGATGTGAGAATATTTTCTCTTTTTAAAATATACTTCAAAAATAATAGGAACTTTTTGTTGGGAAACAAACCTCAGATTGAAATTGAACAGGAAGATTTGGAAACCCTGGCCAACAAAGCATTCTCGTAGGCATTATCACCGAGAAATGTAATGAGTGGGTTCTGCAGGATAGGAATTTGGCCACTGGATCAGTCTTCTCTAGTGAATGATATGAGGCCAAGTGAGGATTTTATTGTTGAAGAAGATGAATGTCAACAAAAATCATATGGTGGTGCAACAAGGTGGATGATATGTAATTGTAGTAGAGGGATTTCTATGAATGCATGGTTACGAAGAAGATGCAATTGAAGTTTTTGTGAGAAATTATAATGCACACATTGCAGAGACAATAGAGAATGCATATGAAGGTTTGATTTCACCTCCACAACCATCCCAACCTCAAACAAATGATGACCAAGCAACCAATAATGATGGAATGGATAGTGCATATGGCTTTACATTGCCGACTCCACCTTTTATACTTAATTAGATGCAAGGGGAAACCACAAATATTAGTGTTCCTATAAATTGTGTCAAGGGGGAGGTATCCCTTTCAATGCCCTCACCACCATATGTTGATCTAGCTAAGGTGGTTCACTACTTTACAAATGCCTTGAATTGGGATTAACTAGATGGCATGGTGTGTGATGATGATGGAATTGACACAAGTGGCCATGATGTTAAATTTTTTCCATGCATGCTAGAAGACAACCAACAATAAAAAATAAATACCAATAGATACCTCATACTTCCCATGCATGCAAAAATCTACACGTGGAGGTCATTTAGGGGTGCTTCATCTCAGCAGACAGTCAAAGATACTAAAATCGACGAGTACGTTCCACAACCTCACAAACATGAAGGTTGAAGAAGTGATAGGAGGAGAATATAGAGTGCAAGGAGAAGATAAGGGAGATAAGAGATAAAAGAGAGGAAAACCAGGCAACAAAAAAAGTAATGAGGGATCAAAGGCAAGAACAAAAATAGATAGAAGTAGAGGAGAAAGAAAAATGGGCAGAGGAGAAGGCACAATAAAAGGAGCAAGCCAAGAAAAAAGAGAATAAAACATAATGTTGCAAGGTGTGTGTCCTTGGGCTCCTTGTGTTGTGTAGTGAAGCGGTGGTTTGTGACATGGCTTAACTACCTCTCATGTTTTCATAAGTCAAATGGTTGTATCGAGCATTAACAAGTCGATATTTTGGTGCAAAATCAATCAGCAATTGGCATCAAAGCCATGGTCACAAGTTTGAACCTCACACTTTCACTGGGGGGATTGTTTCAAGGTATGCACCCTTGGTCTCTATGTATTGTGTAGCACAGTGGTGGTTTGTGGCATGGCTTAACTGCCTCTTGTGCTTGTATAAGTCAAGTGGTTTTTGATGACATGTAACTGATTAAATGTTTGATAATGTTAAGTTGAAGATAATGCAAGGCATTAAATCAGTTAATGGTTTGTATTGTCATTGATTTCAACTTGATATCATCTATGCAGTCATGAATATAATGCCAAAGACTTCAGAGAATCAATGGAACAAAGATTATGCTTTCAGCAATGCATAAAAGTCAAGTATTCACTAAGTGACAGATAACACCAACGGAGCGCACACCATCGGTAAAGGCAAAGAACCAAAGTCATAGTGATACTCGATGAGCAGAAGATAGTGTTGCCCGATGAAGCAAAATCACAGGATGCACGACGAGTAAAATTCAATGATGCCCGATGGACAGAGATCCTAAAGTTGACTGGAGTCACACCGATGGAACTGGCAGTTGTCACTGACGAATAACTACAAAGTTGACCGACAGAACAGGGAGTTCAGAAAATGAAAAAATATCTAGCTGGCAAGAGCTAAAGATAGACTTAACTGGTTGTTTTCATTGTTTTATTCGACCAAAGTTAAGTGATTGATTTAAAGAAGATTTGTACAGTTGGCAAGAAGATAACTACGAGATAAATAAGGAGTTAAGCTTTAAATTAGATTGGCTGGATTGTTTTTCATGCCAAGAATCAAGAAACGGTGAATATCATGTCTATATAAGAGACAAGCTTAATTCATTTCCGCATCATCACAAGAAAAAAGGGAGTGAATAGAAAGAGGATATTGAAGAGAAACTGATGAAGGATAACTTCATACAGTTCTGATCAATCAAGCTGAAGGAGAGCTAAAGAATTTTGCAGACACCGATGAACAGTGAAGCAAAAAATCATAGAGAAGAAAGTGTGGAGCACAAAAGAATTGAATTGATACATTGATCAAAGAGGTAATGTACTTAAATAAATCTAAAAATCTGCAATTCAAGTTGCATTAGAAATAGGTCATTGTGTTTCAGTTTAACCATTGAAGCATCAATTCTCTTAACAGAGCAGGACTTAACAGTCTTCTATATATTGAGGTACATCCCAAGGAGTGCCAAAAAGGTTGATTCATGAAAGTAGCACTAGATTTGCCTAAAGCCTATTGACATTCTAAGAAGGAGGCTGATTCAAGGATGGTAGCAAACTAAGATTCTCGATACTAAGTGACAACCTTTATGTATACAATCCTCTAACAAGGTCACACCTAATAGTGTGTTTGTAACCTTTAACAGGGTTAGCTCCTAATAGGGCTCACTTCAGAAGAGTGAGAAATTTGGGGTACCGGTCCCAGTGGTTTTTTCCCTTAACAGGGTTTCTATGTTAAAATCCTTGTGTTATTTGTGTATGGTTTATTACTTTACTATTTTACATTTCACATATGCATTTTTGGATTTATTGGTACACTCTGCATATTTACTGAGTGTCGGTAAATAAGTTTTATTGCTTATCAGTAATCAAGGAGAATAAGGTCAAAAAAGGAAAACCGACAGACAGTTAATTATTATAAGTATTTCATAGAATCCATCTTGTAAGGGACATAATAATCTAAGGTTTATTTTATTGGTGGTTAGAATAAAGAAAATTTTTTGAAGCCACTGATTCACCCCCCTCTTAGTTATTACTAACAGTTATATCTAGATTTAACATGTCGATCTGTTGGTGCAACGACAACCAACACCTAAATCAACCTAAAAGACATAGAGGAAACAAGGGAAAAACAATTGATACACCTACCAAACCTCTACCTTCACATAAAAATACCCAACTCTATTTATATGATCAACCTTTTAGCCTGGGCCTTAGCAGGAAATGATAATTCACAGATGGTAAGTAATTCTGATCAAAGCAACACATTTCTCACTTGGCTAGTAAATCTCATTTAGAACACTCCTACTCAACTGACACATCCTACAAGTGGAGAACAAAGTAATTACAGTGGATGTGAGACTCATCCTCCCTTTTCAGGATTTATGAAAAACTAAGGTGTATTGAAGACATTGTAAAATTTTGATCAATGTAGTAGCACAATTTTTAACCCTATTGTACTTAATTGTAATCCTATAATATGAAAGAAATGTTGATAATGCTTCTTTTATGGTGAATTAGATCACACCCATGTTTTTGTTTATGGATAGCTAAAGTGTATTGTATACATTGTAAAATTTTGATCGATGTGGCAACGCAAGTTTTTGCTCCACTATACTTAATTGTAATCCTGCAATGTATGAAAATAAACAATGATAATGCTACTTCTACAGTGAATTATACCACACAAATGTTTTTTTTAATGAAATTCAATACAATCTTCCAAAATTCTCTATCATTTTTCATTTTTTTGCATCTATGCATTCAGATTTCTTTGTGTTCCAAGTTTAAGTAGAGTTATCAAATGCATACAATCAATGTTTAAAGAGAAATGCATACAATAAATGTTGAACATAACAACAAAACAATGGTTTATGAATTACATAGACTAAATAATTATAGTGGAATGCATATAGTCAATGTTTAAAGAGAAGTTCACATAGTTAATGTTTAAAGACAAAGGCATACAGTCAATGACAACTTAACAATGCATATTATCGACAACAGTAACATATAGTTAAAGAAAACTTAAGAATGCATATTGGACTCGTGAATGAAGATAAATACATATTTGTATGCATGTATATATGTGTTGTTGTCCACTGTTACCTAGGAGCTCACTAATAAACAAAATAAAAAAATATAAATTCAAATACAAAATTGATTTGATTAAGCCATCGTACAAATATTTTGCAGATTTCCTCACCTGGGAAGGTAATGATAGGATAAATAAGGGAGTAGTCAACATGATTAGGGAAAATATGTTTGTCTTCTAGAAATAGGATATGGTTGATACATCCATAATCTACATTATCAACAATTAGTAAACTATGATCAATAATGAAAAAAAAAAATTCTGTAAGAAGAAAACTTTTCCAAGAACAAATAATGTTCTCTTATCTTCCACAAAGAACTGATGAAAAGGATAAAAATTATTTTGTTAGCATGCATGGAGAAAATCAACAAAATCTACTCGAATCCACTCTCTCAAAGGAATGGATCATAGCTATCCAATGAACCACTCATATATGAAATAAAAATTAATGGTTGAATAATCATGCATCAACCATTGAACATTTTTTGTGGGGCCATATCCAGTTGAAGATTATGAATTCCATAGTGATTTCAGCTTTTTCTCATTTTTGTTTTAAGTGAGAATGTTGTCCACTCAAACTAATCTAATAAATGAATGGTTCTTCAGATAGTTTATTCCATGTAAACCATATCATATTTTTGAGCTTGAATGGTTACATGAGTGTACCATGAATTCTCACCTAGTATGGATCTTTAAAAGGTTTCAAGTAACTTGAGAAGGACAACTTTGGGCCGAGTCACCTCGTCAACCAATGATACATGTCTGACAAGATCTTTACTTGAAATAAGGTCCACCTCAACCATTAGTTGATTATCTTTTTGTAGATTTAGATATGGGACAATGAGACAAAACACTTGACATAGACAAAGGAGACTATGATCTAGAATGTGAATCTCCTAATGGAAGCTATAGATGATATGATTTAGATAATAGAAGCGTTTGTTATAATTGGAACCTGATTTATATTTGTTGTCAATCCTTGTCTATTTGTGAAAGAGACTTTGATCCAAAATGTGAATCTTGTAATGGATGCTACCTATTGTTCATATGATTATAAATGATGATAATGGAAGCAATTGTTATAATTAGAACCCGATTTATAGTTGTTGTCTATCCTTGTCTATTTGTGAAAGAGACTTTGATGTAGGATGTGAATCTTGTAATGGAACCTGCCTATTGATGCTATGATTATAAATTATTATAATGGAAGTGGTTGTTATAATGAATTTAAGTTTATGTTTTCGGATGGAGGATTGTTGTCATAATTTTTTAATACTACATAATTATGCAACATATTTCCCACAACACATTCCACCTGCATTTGTTTTGCAGTTCATAACCAAATTAGAGAGAAAAGAACATGTGGTGTTGCAAGGGCCAACTATGTGTCAGAAAAACCTATGAAAATCTAACATACAATTAGGCCTTGCAATACCAATGTCCATTTGGGTGGTTGTTTTGAACTTGAAACAAATGCAGAGGGAATTCGTGGTACATAGTGCACATTTAGCAACTATTAGAAAATAATTCCACAGTACATAATGAATCAATTTCAAAAATATTTCATTTTTTTCAATCTTAGAAATAAGATTAACAATGAAATAAATACTAAGTTAAAATGACCAATAAAATTAATTTTAGAAATATGAGCAATAAATAAAATGAATTTCACAACAAAAAATGTAAAGAATGAAGAAATGCAGATTCCTCATACTTCTGGTGCAATAGATGCAACAATGCACAATTAGCGACTATTAAAAACAATTTGACACTACATAATGAATCAATTTCAGAAATATGATTAACAATGAAACATATAGTAAGTTAAATTGACCAATAAAATGAACTTCATAAATATGAGCAATAGATAAAATGAATTTCACAACAATAACTAAAAATGTTAAAGAGATAATAATAATTTCAAATATTTGTAATCAACATTAAAAAAATAAAAAATAAAAAAATACTCCATCGGTTCATAGCCTCAATAAAGTCAAGAAGACTTTACCTCTATGTGGCTTACGTGTTCTATGTTGTAGTTGTCATGTGTTATAGCTTTACCTGCCAAACAGGGAGTCATGGTAACAATCATAAAGTAAGATGTATATTAAGATGTAAAAAAAAATATTATGCTGTAACATCAAGATTTACCAATTCAAATTAGAGTGTTGAGAAACACAATTACATGATCAAATGTCATCTGCACACCTTGTTGAACCTTCAATGCCTCCTATACATGCAAAAAATTGTAGCAACTGGTGGAAGTAGCGATTCCACAGAAATTTATCATTTAAATATTGTATGCACAAAATTCTAGGAGGATATAAACTCCAATACAAAATAGTATTATATGCTCAAGGATATAATTTTTTAATACTAGCTAAATGTGCATTGTGTTTACAACAACACATTCCCCCTGCATTTGCTTCAAACTTCAAAAACAACGTAGATGAACGACACAAATGGAAAAATGATGTCACACAGGAAAGTTGTGTGTTTGAACCAACTAAGAAAATTTATTATCTATTTGGGCCTTGAAACACCATTTGTTCATCTAGGTGGTTGTCATAAAGTTTGACAAATATAGATCGAATGGGCATGTGGTGCACACTGCACCTATTCATCTAATATATGAAAACATAAGTTAAATAGTATAAATTATTGAAAACATTTTAACTTAAATTTCTCTAACTAATGCATGCAATGAACACATACAATAGTGATATTGATTTCTCAAAACATGAAATAAATGTTATCCTAAGGTAGCACTTGCCAACTTGAGCTCTGAATTATGCATAGAATAATCAACACAAATCGATAAAATTTGCAATGAAGTGTAAATAAAATGACAGTGTAAATTTCCCCTTATAAAAGAATTGGAATGTCGAATTCATGCATTAATTTGTGGTTGGTCATTTTGAAATTTAAAATAGAGTGGAAAAGAATCAGTCATATCATACTGCACTTGCTTGCCATTTATTTTTGATTCCTACGATGGATTCACAAAATCAATTTTGTATTTCAAATTTTCATTGTTTATTTTGTTTATTGGTGAGCTTGTATGTAAGAGTGGTGAACAACACATAAATACAAGCATATACATACATATGTATCTATGCATACATACATACAAATCTATGCATACATACATACGTATTTATGCATGCATACATACATACGTATTTATGCATGCATACATACATACATACATACATAAATATCTATATGCATACATACACACACACACACACACACACACACACACACACACACACACACACACACACACACACACACACACAAACACACACACACACATATATATATCTCGATGCATATAGACATGGACATACATGTGTATAGACATTTGAAATAACCATTACTGAAAAATGAAGAGCACATTACTCCCCCAATTCATAAACATGATAAGACAAAATATAACATGTTTGGAATGTGGTCACACTCACAATGCAAACATACATGTATCTTACTTTATGATTGTTACAAGCATATACACATTATTCAATTTGATTGTATATATATACATATGAATTGCTCTTAAGTTTCCAATTTGCATTCTTAAGTTTTCATTGAGTATATGTACAGAGTTACATTGACTATATGCATTCTGAAGTAGTCATTGATTCTATGCCTTTGTCTTTAAACATTGAGTATATGCATTTATCTTTAAACATTGACTCTATGCATTCCACTATAATTATTAAGTGTATACAAAACACAAATAGAATAAGACATAAATATAACATGTTTAAGTGTATAGGTTTTGGGTGTCGTTAATTATTAAAGATTCCACTAAACATAGGCATATGAGTAATTTTGGAGGCATACTCAAAGTAGTAGGGAAAAATGACACAAAAGGATATTTTCATGCCACAATTCACTATAACTATGAGTAATCCTCTAGAATGACTGAAACCTCGACATGATTGAAGATCCCACTAAGACAATGTAATTTGAAAACATGAAATTTGAATGCCTCTAACTAATGCATACTGTGAACACCTAACTAACTCAAAAAAATATAATTGAATGCATCTAAGTAATGCATATAGTGAACACATACATATGAGCATGCAACGAAAACATACATATGACCATACAATAAACACAAACATATGAACAAAAACATGAAGCAAATGGTATCATCAGGTACCAACCTCAAGATCCCAATAAAAATACTAACTTGATACATGAAAATATGAATTAGACTAACGAATAATGTGAACACCTTACTAACTCAAAATAATATAATTTGAATGTGTTTAAGTAATGCATAAAATGAACACTAGCTTGATTTATGAAAACATGAAATAATTAAATCACACACACACACACACACACACACACACACAATGCAATTCAGTAAAGTTATAAAGAAATAGAATACAAAGTGCATTATAGTCCTATAAAAATAAAGTTCAAAGTGCATTGCTATCCTAAATCAAACATGCATTGCAGTCCTAAAAGTATATACAAATATACAAAGTGCATTGAAATCCTAAATCAAATGTGCATTGAAATCCTAAATCAAATGTGCATTGCAGTCCTAGAAAGGAATTGAAAGGCACCTAGTAATTAAGGATGTTGTAAATTATCTAGAAAATAGAAACAATTTTAAGTCACCACTCCATATCTTCAATTGTGTTCATGTCAACTTAATTTGTGTTGATTCTTCTTAATTAGTATCACATAAAGAGCTCCAAAAGTGAAACAACTATTTATAATCTTGTTTGTATAGCAAGTTGTGGCTTACACGAATTTCTATTCTCAAAAGATTTCATCACATCCCTAATTATAGGGAGATTTCAATGCCTTGAATGATATTGACCAAAGATAAGAAAAATATAAGCATAATATTTTTACCGTAAAAGAAAATGAATACAATAACATTTAATGATTAAAATAGCAGATTTAATCATATTCAAGTATAATTAAATTAGCAGATTTAGTAATGTTCCCCATTTCTTTGACATTTTTGAATGTGCCCCCCTCACAATGTATGTGTACCATTACGAATGAGCTTTAATAAAATAATTCAACACCTTGCATTAATCATTAAAGATACCACTAAATATAGGCATATGAGTACTTTTGGAGGACTACTCAAAGTAGTAAGGAACAATGACAGAAAAGGATATTTTCATGCCACAATTTAGTACAAATTTTGAGTAATACTCCAGAATTACTCAAACCCAGGCATGATTGAATAAACTAGCAGATTTAAACATCAATTGAAGTGACTACTTGAGAGTGGCAGACCAAAACCCTCGTTGCATGCAAACAAAGAATGGTTGTGGGCAGAGTAAAAGATTACATACATAAAACTCAAACATTTCATGATTAAACTAGCATATTTGAACATATTATCGATAATGCCCCCTATTTCTTTGACATTCCATGTAATAATGCCACAGTATAATATAAGACAAATGCATACAGTCAATGTTAAATTAACATGCATTTAGTCAATGTAAATGTACAATGCATGCAGTCAATGTAAAATTAAGAATGCATACAGTCAATGTAAGCTTGCCATTGCATACATTCGATGAAGAGAAATGCATAGACTCAATGAGGAAAGAGAAATTTATAAAGACAATGAAAACTTATACATGTGAAGACATTCCATGTAATAATTTGACAGTATGATTAAAAAAAATAGATGGACCAACTCAAACCTTTGATTCAATACAGAGAAATGGTTGAAACAAACAAGAAACTGTAAAAGGAAATGAATACAATAACATTTCATGATTAAACTAGCATATTTAATCATACTATCAACAATGACCCCTATTTCTTTCACATTCCATGTAATAATGTCATAATATAATATATGACAAATACATACAGTTAGTGTAAACTTAACAACACATTCAATAAATGTAAACTTACAATGCATATAATTAATGTAAGATTAACAATGCATACAATTAATGCAAGCTTAGAAATGCATACATTTAATGATTACAAAGAAATGCACAGACTCAATGAGTAAAGAAAAATTCATAAAGTCAATGTAAACTTAACAATGCAGAGACATTCCATGTAATAATTTGATAGTATGATAAAAAAATAGATGAACCGAATCAAACCCTCCATTCAATACAAAGAAATGGTTGAAACAAACAAGAAACCATAAAATCAAATAAATACAATAACATTTCATGATTAAACTAGAAATTTTTAATCATATTATCAACAATGTGCCCTATTTATTTGACATTCTGTGTAATAATTTGATAGTATGATAAAAAAATAGATGGACCGAATGAATCCCTCTATTTAACATAGACAATATAGTTGAAATAAACAATAAACTGGAAAAGTATAACATAGAATGGAGCAAGAGTGATCTGGAGGAGGGGAAAGAGCGAGAGGTGGTTTTTTGAATTTGAGTATGGGAGGGAAGCTGAGAGATGAAGATTTTGCATTGGGATCTATGATAGGGGAAGTGAGATCTACTATTAGATTATCATCAGACGATGAGGAAAAAAATGGTGCATCAACATTGGTTCCATCCAGCAAGGACGATAGTCCAGTCATGGGGCCAGAGGTGGAAAAATTTAAAAACCCTATGGTCGACAATGAGTTAAAAAAACTGCTATAAGGTAAGTCACATGGCTTTTCCTCGATTCTAGGTAAGGGGAACTGGTCAGGTCTTTTTGGGGTTACACCCACTGGCAAATATTCAATTCAAAAGGTGAATATTTTATCTGATCCACTTAAGGGAGATTTTGGCATTATCATTCCTGACCCAATTGTTGATCATACTGTGTCAATCATGGCTTCAACCTTGGTTGGAAATTTTATGGGTCCATGACTGAATATTGACCTAGTAAGGTCCTTTGCAGATAAGAAATGGAGGCTCAAAGGCTAGGTTGGCATTGCTGCTATGCCAAAAGGCTTTTTCTCGTTTGAGTTCTCTAATAGGGAGGACTTATCAAAAGTTCTGTATGGTGCTCCTTGGATGATGGGTAAATCCTTTAATCATTGCAGAAATGGACGACAAGCCTCGACTATAATGACAACCTTTTCAAAGTTGCTCCAGTTTGGGTTCATCTTCCTAGGATGCCTTTGGAATATTTGCATGAGGATATAATGGTAGCTATTGCTAGTGCCTTTAGGGAGCTTCTAACTATAGATCCAATGACAATAGCAAGGACCAGACAAGTTTATGCTAGGATTTTTGTGAACATTCAGTAGAATGTGGATCTTCCACAAGTTATTACACTAAACTCAAATTTGGGGTCATGGAAGCAAGAGGTCGATTATGAATCTATGCCTTTTTCTTGCTTCACATGCAAGAGATTTGGTCACTAGGTGAAACAATGCCCTCAAAAAACTCAAAAGGAAAAAAAAGAAGGTGCGGGAACAAAATAAAGGCTAGAGATTGGAGTGGAAGAAAAAAATAGAGGAAGAAACTCTCCCTTCAAAGATCTCTGAATAAAATAGGGATCAAAAGAAAAAAGGTAACTCTAAAGAGAATGTTGAGACCCATCAAAAGGAGAAAATAGGGAAACCCAAACTAGCAAAGAACAAGAAATAGAAAAAAAAGAGTTAGGAGAAAGGATAAATGAGCTGACTAGTCTGAAAAAAAAAAAGAAGAAAGTATGGAACTTCTCAAAGGAGAAGAAACACTAAAGGATCCAAGGGTGGAAGATAGTATGGTTTCTCCCAAAGGATAAGAAACAATAATGGATTCAAGGGTGGAAGATCCCCTGATAGGGCTAGAAAATGTCTTAACCATTCAGAGAACAGAGGATAACCAGGAAGCTAGTACAAAGAATGATCAGGATCATAACTCTCTAATAAGCGGAAATAATAAGGATTATCCTTTAATCCCAATAGAGATAAAACCCTTGGAAAATATAGATAACAAGAAAGTAATAGATCTAGAGGAGAAGGATAATACATGGACAAAGGTGGGAGACTCAAATAAAGGATCATGAAAGAAAGGATTTAGATCTCCCCAAGGAGACAGTATTTCCAATGAGCAGAATAAAAACTTAGGGAAGACACTTGCGAGTGCCTTGATGGGGTTCACCATCTTGAAGTCGGTTAAAAATAATGGGGCTCATAAGCAAGGAGGAGTTCATACAAGAGGACAAAAGAAAGCAGACATTGGAACTCCAAGACAAGATAGAGGAAGAAAAATTGACAATGTCCATAGGGAAGAGGAAGCAAATAAAAATATAGCGGATGGTAAACAACTCACCATCCATCAGTTTTTTTCTCCAACCCTTAAATGAAGGTCATTTCATGGAACATTCAAGGACTCAATGGTCCTCATAAGCAAGATGTAGTTAGTAATCTAGTGAGAGACTCTAAATTGGATATTCTGACGATTCAAGAAACTAAGATGTTAAAAGAAAAGATCAAGAAAATGAACCTGATAAAAAATATGGGTAGTTTTGGAAGTAGTTCTGAAGGGGCCTCTAGGGGGTTGTCTATCTTTTGGAATAAAATCTGTTTCAACTGCCAGCATTTGAAAGAAGAGAAAAAATTTCTTGCAGTGAAACTCTATAGTCTTAAGGATAATTTTTCCTAGATTCTCATTAATGTTTACGCTCCAAACATGAAGTCGGGAAGATTAAATATATGGAAGAAGTTGCATGATTTTAGGGAAACCAGCACTGAGAACAACTGTATGATCATTGGGGATTTTAATACCCCTCTGAAGTAGGAAGATAAATTGGGAGGGAATATTACCCAAGTGGAAAGTAGGGTTGATTTGATGGATTTTATAACTAATGAAGGTTTTCTAGATGTAGATCTGGAAGGATTAAACTATACTTGGTCTAATCGTAGAGTTGGTGCTGATCTGATCCAAGTCAATCTTGATAGGGTTCCCATCACTCTAGATTGGTATTCTAAATTTTCCTGCTCTCTATATTCTCTCTCCAGAATTGGATCAGACCATTTCCCCATCTCCTTTTTTGCTTGTCCCTTCTCATGCAAAAGAAATGCACCCTTCAAATTTGGGAAGATGTGGCTAGACCATCCTGACTTGGAGAATAAAATTTGGGAGTGGTGGAACATAAAAGTGGATGGTATAGAAATGTTTAAAGTGGCCAAGACAATGGCTAATGTTAAATTTAAAGTGAAACAATGGAACAAGGATGTTTATGGGGGTATTTTTCAGTCTAAGAATAAGATCCAAATTGATCTGAAATAAAGTTAGGAGGAAATTCAAAGAAATGGTCTGACTGAAAAAATGAAAGCTCGGGAGAATCAAGTTCTTGTGGATTACCATAATATAATAGCTAAGGAGGAGACCTTCTGGAGGTAGAGATCTAGATCTCTCTGGCTGAAGTCAGGAGACAAAAACACTAGATTTTTTCATCTTACAACACTTAAACACAAGTTTATAAACAAGATTCATGCCTTATCCTCCAAAAGAGGTATCATCACTAAAGAAGAGGAGATTAGGGAAGAAAGGTTGGGGAACTTTGCAACTCTTCTATCTAAGGATCAAAACCTTAATCTAGAAGATGAGGAAAAATTATTGGATTTGATACCAAGTAAAGTGGAAAACCTGACAAATGCTTACCTTAAAGCCAGCCCTTCAGATCATGAAATTAAAAGGGTTGTTTTCTCATTTGAGGGAGAAAAATCCCCAGGACCAGATGGTTTTCAATTGTTCTTCTTTCAAAATTTTTGGATCATAACAGGTAAAGATGTTTGTTCTACTGTCAAGGAGTTCTTTGGTACTAAAAAATATTAAAGGAACTCAACTCCACCTTTATTTCCTTCATCCCTAAGAAACCAGGAGTTAAAATTGCTGATGGATTTAGGCCTATAAGCCTTTGTAATTCCTTGTACAAGATGATTTCTAAGGTTTTCACTTCTATAATCCTGAAATTTTTGCCTAATCTGATTTCTCCCCAACAGAATGGATTTGTTTATGTTAGGATTAGGTAATACTGAGAGGGGGGTGAATCAGTATTACATCACTTATAAAATTTTTTCAACCAATTAAACATTAACCATATGCCTTCAGAAATGAAAATAACATAAGAAAATAACACAATACTCATAACACCATAATTTTGTTGTCAAGGAAACCCTAGCCAAGGGAAAACCCTGGTGGGGATGGTACCCACAAGCATGCACTAAAGTATAGTGTCCCTGTTAGGAGACCTAGTCCTGTTAGGAGCTGAATATTACATAGTAAATTTCCTTGTTAAAGGAATAACAACCTTGTTAAAGGTATACAACACCTTGTTAGGGGCCAAATGAGCTTACAACTCTTACAATGTAATTCTATTACAAAATGTTCTTAGTAATGAAAAAAAAGCATCTCTAATGCTTAGATAGTTCTTGTTCATAGCTTGTCAATGATCTCTGTCATCCTCTTCTCTTCCATTTGTATCATCCATCCATCTATCACATCTCTATATCTTTTCTCAACAAAAATATCTCCATGTATATCTTTTCTTTAACAAGTCGACTCTCATTTACAAATATTAAATAGTCGGCTCTCAATACAAAATACATTTAATAAAACAAATATGAAATGCATAGTCAGCACTCTTACATAATCAAAATATAGGTTACCAACAACCATAATCCAACTCTAATTATCAGTAGTCCACATCATACTCTCTGAATCATCACTTCTGTCCAGCTGCTTTGTATCATTATTCTGCTACTGTATGCGTGTCTTCAAATCTCTCTAACTTTCTGTAAACATTACCAAAACAAAATCAATCTTAGGTGGAGGTCACACATACCCCATAATATCTTCCTCTAAGATAACTTGCCTTAACTCATCGATCTCAATCTTCGATACCCAAAATACCTCTGTATCTCTGTTTCTGTACTTAGTCAATTTCAGAGTCACCAAAAGTCAACTTTATAGGAATCGATCTTTAACCCAGATGTGATGCCATAAATGAAAACAAAAAAAGTGAATCATAACACACAAAATTGATCACTTGCCAATAGTTTCAGGGAGATAGATCATGTATTCCACCATTGTTGTCCATGAGAACATTCATTCCTTAGAAGCTTCCAAAAAACAAGGGTTCTTGATGAAGTTGGATTTTTTGAAAGCCTATGATAGAGTTGATTGGTCCTTTCTTTCTAAAATTTTATCTTCTTTTAGTTTTGATAAGGATGTGGTTAGACTGATTATGCAACTGGTATCTATTGTCTCCTCCTTTGTTATTGTCAATGGAGGCTCTTCTAAATTCTTTCATCCTTCTAGAGGTTTGAGTCAAGGAGACCCTATATCTCCTATCCTTTTTTCTATCATGGTGGAAAGTCTTGGGAGATATATTAATAGTCTGGTGATTAAAGGTAAGATAATTGGCCTCCAGCCTTCTTCTGCAAGAAAAAAGTTCTCGCATGAACAATTTGTTGATGATACCATCATGATGGGGGAAGCCTCAGTTAAAGAAGCAAGGAACATGAAAAAGGCTCTAAATATCTATACTAATGCATCGGGGAAATCCATAAATTGGGAGAAAAGTTCCATATATTTTAGTAATACTCTTGAAGAAAGACAAAGAAAAATATCTACTATCCTGGGATGTAAGATAGGGATGCTTCCTGCCTCTTATTTGGGTCTTCCATTATGTCTAAAACCTAATGATTATTTTTGGAATGGAGGCTTAGATAGATTTCATCATAAACTGGGTGGCTGGAAAGGAGCGAATTTGAGCCAAGATGGAAAAGTTCAACTTCTGAAATCCACTCTCCAAAATCTTCCAGTCTGCGCTCTTAGTCTCTTCAAAATTCCATAGAAGTATGCTGATTTGATTGAAAAAATCCAAAAAATATTCCTTTGGTATGGTGTTGAAGAGAAGAAAAAGATCATCCTTGTTTCTTGGGATGTGGTATGAAAAACAAAGAAATATGGAGGACTAGGAATAAGAAGCATTAAAAACACAAATAAGGCTTTGCTGGCTAAATAATATTGGAGAATATTTGAAGAGGAAAAGGAATGAAACACTATCTTAAAGAGTAAATATGATCTTAAATCCTTAGATGAAACCTTAAGGAATCCTATGGATATCCAAGGTTCATTCATTTGGAATAGTATCTGTAAAGGCAAGAACTTGGTTAGGAAGGGGGTTAGATGGAAGCTAGGAAATGGCAGGAAGATTAATTTTTGGAATGAAAAATGGCTGAAGGAAATAGCCCTTAATGAAAATTAGGAATGGTTGTCTGCCATTTAGGAATGTAAAGAGATAATTGGGGAGTTGGTGTTAGATGATTGGATCAATGAGGACTAAATTGATTTGGGTCCTATTGATGAAAATTTCAAAACAGTGAATAAACAACTTAATCACTGGTTCTTAAGATAAAATTAGTAGGATACCTTGATTTGGGGTCCTGAGGAACATGGTAAATTCTCTATTTCCTCTACTTCATCCCTTCTCTCTCCCCAGGAAGACCATCCCTTCTGCTCTCAGGTATGGAATCAAAATCTTACCCCTAAAATTAACATGTTTTTTTGGTTGCTTGTTTAGAACAAAATCCTCACAGTGGACAACCTTTACAAAAGAGGTTTTAATATGCCGAATAGATGTTTTTTGTGTTGTTTTGAAGCTGAATCTTGTAATCACATGATGATTCGCTATTCCTATACTAGAAAAGCATGGGATTCAATTTTCAAAAAGATTCATTTGGAATGGGTAAAACCTCAAAATATTTAGGATTTAGTAAAACAATGGTCTTGTCCTTTCCTTGGAAAAGAAAAGAAAATCCTCTGGAACTTGTTTCTCCCTCACTTCACATGGAGAATTTGGAAGGAGAGAAGAAATGGAGCTTTTAGGGATAAACTCACTCCTTGTGAGAATGTTGCAAATCAAGTTTGTCAAAGCTTAATGGAAAATTTTAGATGTACCTTGTCAAGAGATTATCTTCTTAAGAATAAATCTTAGGTTTTCAAAGACATCTTAAATTGGAACCTACAGGGTCAAAGAAACAAGGACCCTAGCTCCAAAGAAAATATTATATGGATTGCTCCACCGAAAGGGTGACTTAAAGGAAACTTTGATGGATCAACTAAAGGAAATTCTGGGAGGGATGGAGTGGGAGGATTAATCAGAGACTGGTCTGGAAATTGTTTGGGAGCTATAGCTCATCCTCTGGGAATCCAAACAAACCATGTTGCGGAAGCTAAGGCAACTCTTCAAGTTGTGCTATTGGATAAATATTTGGGATGTTTGAAGCTCTGGCTGGAGGGAGATTCGCTAAATATAATAAATTGTATTAAAGGAAAGAATGAGGTTTCGTGGACCATTTCCCATATTATTGATAAAATTAATTCTACTCTTCAAATGTTTCAGGAAATTTATGTTTCTCACATTTCCCATGAAGGAAACAAGCCTACAGATTGTTTTTCCAATGTGGAGGCCCATAATGATGTCACCTAATTTTTGAAAGGGGAAGTGGATCTTAATACTAAGATCTTAAGTCTTATCAAGTACAATAAGCTTAATCACAAGGAAGGCGCTATATATACTAAAATTAATTATGAACAAGACACTTAAGTTAGTTGGAAGTGATAGCTGTTAGGAGAGGGGTGTGAAAATAATGAAAGACTTAACCTCACATGGATTGTGGGTTATTTCTTGCAACTCGAATAATAGAAACCAGAAGTGTCTCATTTTTTTGATAACAAGAGCCTTGAAAGTTCATAACATCTTAGAAAAAATGGGAGGAGGTTTGAGAAGGGAGGAGTCGCTAGATTGCACGAAATGGAAACATGAGAAAAATGTATGGAGAAATTTGAAGCAAGGTGGAGTGACTCCGTACATGGAAAGAATGCATGGCTTTGATAAAGAAGTAACAAAAAAATTTGCAGCTGGTTGGGCTAATGGAAAGTTAACCCGTGGGGTAAGTCCTCGCTCATGCTAAATACTATTTCTGAGATAACGGGTCTGTCTATAGAAGGTATGGAATTTTATAGCGATAACAAACATATGGGGTCACAAGCTTTCAAGATTTTCCCCAAATCTAAAGATGAAGAAGTGCTCTTGAGTAAAGGGTTAGGAGATTATGTGGACATAATGAAAATTAAGAGTATTTGGGCCGACATTATGAAATTTATGTTAGATTAATTCACTCTAGATGGGTGCTACTCTAAAATTTACAGCCTTCACTTTGTTTTGGTGAATCATTTTAGACACATCAAGAAAGTTTTTTTTCCTTTTTTCTTGCTTAGCTCTCTGAATAACAACATCATGGAGGACAGGAAAAAGTCCAGCAATCATGTTTTGCATGAAGGGATAATTTTTCTCATCGCTGAGTATGCTAGGGATAACATTTCAGAACCCATTCCTAAAAGGGTAATAGGGAAAATGAAAAGAATCAAGATGTAAGGTAAAAAGGATGACTCTAAGAAGAGGGAAAGGAATAAGAATAAGGAAACTTTGGACAGAGGTGATGAAGATGAAGACCAAAACATGTCCCCTCAGGGCAATGAAGAAGAAATTAAGTAGGAGGAGAACATGGAGGAAGAACCTGTGAAAAAGGTGGAGGCCTTTGTGAATGAGGAAGAGGATCTAAAGGAAGATACTAAGAATGAGAAAGATGAGAGAAATAAGGAGGTTGAAAAAATAGATAACGAAGAAGAAGACCAAGAGAAGGAGGAAGAAGAAGAAAAAGTTGAGGAGAAGGATTATGAGGGCAAAGACAACGATGAATTGAATGAGAAGATAAATATTAGGGCTGGAGAAACAAATAAAAAAAAACAAAGAAAGGGAAAAGGCAAGAAGATTAATGTCAGGTTTGAAATTGATGAAAAAATCCTATAGGAGGCAAAGAGCAAAGAGGACCATGGCTCTAACCTGGAGAAGTGGATTAGCAAGGACATGAAAGAAATGAGGCAAAACTTGAAGGATATGGAAGAAGCCATGGAACCCTTTAAAGTTAAGATGGAAAAGATGGAAAAGGATCTTTTGATGAAGGTAAATAAAAATAATTTGAATGATGAGATTACGGCTAAAATTACTGCTTTGGTTGAGGAGAAGCTGAAAGATATGAACATAAAAATAAGCTACAATGGGTATATTATCAGTGAAATATTAAAGCACAGAAATGAGGGACTTAAAGTCTCAGTGATTAACCTAAAGGCACTGTATGCCTATCTGGAGAGTAGTATGCTAGAGAACACAACTATCATGATGGAGGAGGATGTTGGGAGCTTGGGCCTGGGGACCAGAACTAGAAGCGGCCTCAAAGGAAACTTCCAGAAATGCCTAAGGAGATGATAGTAGTGAAATATTCCATTTAGAAGATGGAAAATTTACAGAAAGGGGCTAAGAAGGCCTTGTAAATTAACAAATAGTCTTTGTTTCTATTATGTGCTGGTAGTTTTCTGGTCGATGTGCTAGAAACTATTTTTTGGCTACTCTTTGTAACTCTTTTTGGGTTTCATTTTGTGTTGGCTAGGGTCCTTCTTTTTGTTGTGCTGTAGGATTTTGATGTTTTTAATGGTTGTTGATGTCTATCTTTTTTTCTCAAGCTGTAAATAGTTTCAGTTTTCATTCAAAACCTGTATTTACCTTTATAAAAAACAATAACTGAAAAAGAAAATGAATACAATAATATTTCATGATTAAACTAGCAGATTTAATCATATTATCGACAATGTACTCTATTTATTTGCATTCCATGTAATAATTTGATAGTATGGAAAAAATGAATGGATTGAAACTCTCGATTGAATATAGAGAAATGGTTGAAACAAACAAGAAACCATAAAAAGAAAATGAAAAAAATAACATTTCTTGAGAAGATTTAATCATATTAATGACATTGTACCCTATTCCTTTGATATTCCATGCAATAATGTGATAGTATTATATAAAAACAAATGGTTTGACAAAAATCCTTGACTCAATATACATAAATGGTTGAATCAAACAAGAACCCATAAATGTAAAAGAATACAATAACATTTCATGAATAAACTAGTCGATTTAATCATATTATCGACATTGTACCCTATTTATTTGACATTCCATGCAATAATTTCATAGTATGATATAGAAAACCCTAAATCAACTAAAATCTCAAATCAATACATAGGAATGGTTGAAACAAACAAGAAACCGTAAAAGCAAATGAATACATTAATATTTCATGATTAAAGTAGTAGATTTAATCATATTGTCAACAATGTACCTGATGTAGTCACAGTTAGAGTGTCCCCAATGGAGATGATCCAACCATGTAGTAAGAGTTAACACAATGGAAACAATAAACACAAGATCATTAAGAACTCAACAATGAACAATCAACATGCATCGAAGGCCTTCTTATTATCAGATAATCAAGATTTACACCATACATGTCCAAGAACATGACAACTTACATTCTAAGGTGCAAATACACGATTACAGGTAGAAATCCAGATCCATGTTGGATGCTAACCTAACAGTTGAGAGTTGCTACCAATTTCCTTAAACTAAGGAACTAAAACTACAAATATATACTAGATCGCAAGCCACAAGTCAGCCAAGGAGATCACATTCTCCAAGAATGAACAAAATGTATTACAAGGAAAGAATTAAAATGTTGAGATAATTTACTCTGAGAGTTTGTACTTTGTTATGAATTTGATAATATTCATCCATAGAAAAAAGAAAGTTATATGTAAGGCATATTCTCCTTGAATTCTCTGATTGAGAAATTAATGGACTGTACTATCAGATATTTCATTCTTTGTTTTGAATCTGTAACCCAACTAGATTAAGCATTGGTAATAGGTGATTCATGAAAAGTATGGCAAAACAAATTGAAAATATAAAATTTTCATGTGCTTTGTTTGTCAGATAAATTATTGAAGTTTATCTAAAATATCCATCTGGTCATCTACTAGGGAAATTGTATGAGTTATTTGAACAAGTAGATGAAGTAAAGGTACACCTACCTAAATTTCATGGAGTTTAAAGTGTAGAAGGTCAATTGACCTTGTTATTATTGTGATTTTCTTATCCTTGCTTGTGGATGAAGTAGCGATTGATTTCATTGTGTTCCTTGACAGTCATTACAGAAGTGAGTGATCTTTTAGAATTGAGGGTAGCAAGAAAAAACACCAACATAAATGGCGACTCCGCTAGGGAATTTTTTTTTTTTTTTTTTTTGGGGGGGGGGGGGGGGGNGGGGAATTTGTTAAACAAGTAAAGATATATTTATTGTTTTCCTCCTATTTCACCAGTGGTTGGCTATTGGAAAAGAGTGTGATTAATGAAAGTAATATTGTTTAAGATTTTTTCTCTTTGCTAAAGTGATTTTTCAAGTATTCACATTTTCCAAGAAGGGTTATGACTTTGTTGTTTCAGTCCACTGAAAGGATGTTTTGTATTGCAAGTAGTAAAGATATAGTGTTTGGAAAAAATGGAGAAAAATAATATTGTTTTTCTTATAAATTAGAACCAAACATGCAAGGAAGGAGATGTTTGTATCAGGGGAGGACTCACAGACAAGCCAACGATGAATGGAAAAGGTGGCAAAAAAGGGACTTGAGACATAAGCCATTTTCGCCTTTTGTACTTATATTCTCCCTTGTCCTGATAAAAATGTTTCAAATGCTGAAATTTCACAATAGACTCCTCTAATGTCAGGACAACAGTATTCATTTTCTAATGATTTATCTCCTAGGACCCATAAAAAATAATCTGAGATACCAAAAGGCTCTAGTTATCATTGTTATGATGATGATGGTAATTATATTTATATTGATGAAGACATAGATTTCAGAGTTTCATCCTATATTGAACCTCCTAAAGACCCTAAAATTTTTCAAGAGTCTCAGGATAAAATGGTTGGGAAATTTAATCTGCAAATGAAGGAAGCAGTTAGGGAGTTTCAAGAAAAATTAGATAGGGAGGCTAGAATGAAGCAATTGAAACAAGATGAATTGGCTAAAGCCATTCAAGAAAATATGTTTGACAACCTATTGATAGATACTGAAATTGAAAAGCCAAAACATATTTTCTCTAACAATAAAATTGAGCTATCCATGGAAGAGGATAGATTTTTGTATACTAGGGAAACTTCAAACTCTGCCTCAAAGATGAAAACTAGAGAGCTCATAGATGAAGAGTTTAAGCAGGAACTTGAAGAGATAAAAAAGGATTACACTAGAAAAGAGATGTTGGCAAGAAAGTTTCTATTTATCAAAAGAATGAAGGAATTAGATGATATGACTATAGGAAAGAGTAAAGGACACCCACATAAGAGTATGACAATTTTTTTGGATCAAGAAGATCTTAAACCCCTAATGGATTTTCTATTTGGAAAAGAGAGCGCTGCTATACAAAAATGAAATACAAGTACTAATGTGCCCCCTCCTGACCCTTTTATACCTTTACAAGTACCACAAATATTTGTTCCCCAAATCTCAGTTCCTTTACCAAAACTTCAGCCTACAAATTCTGTGCAAAATAAAATGTATTAACAAATGATACATCAAAATCAACAGTACCAACAATTGATGCATCAATTCTTGCATCTGTAGAACCAAAAGTTGAATCCTCAACCTGCCTTTGTGCTAAAAAATTTGTAGCCTAATGCATGATTTGTAATCCTACCTCAAAATAATGCTAATTTCCAAAACTGTGCAAATAACCCTTTCCAAAGACCACAGATCCATTTAAATAAATACTGATAAAATGATTTCACTAGAATCCCAGGTTATCCAAATAATATTGATAATGCTTTGAGGTTTGATATTCCTAAGTTTTCAGGAAATGACATTTACAAATGTGTTGGACAATTTTGACGTCCAACATGAGGATGTAATTATGAAGCTATTTATACAATAATTTCTTGAAGATGCCAGAGAGTGGTATAAAGGCCTGCCAGATGGTCATATTGGGAATTGGCAAGAATTTCAAAGAGTTTTCAATGAAAACTATGGGGACCATACATATTTCAAAATCAAGTTGGGAGAAATAAAAATAATACAAAATCACCCAAATGAGATTATTTTGGATTTTAACACTAGGTTTGTTAAGGTGTTGAAAAAAATTCCATAGTACCTAAAGCCTAATGATGCAATGTGTTTTTTTTTTACCTAAATGCTTTTGATCCCAAATTTGGATATGAATTGAGATCTAGAGATACATGGACTCTTGCAGAAGCTTTAAGAACAACTTTGAATATTAAAAGTAATAGAAAAGATGCATGGAAAATAGGGAAAAGAGATGATATCGGAATACTGCAAAACTCCTTTAGAGGAGGATAAGATTGATAAGTTATTAGGAGTTGTTAAGTACTTAAATTATAAATTTTCTTGAAATGAGAAAGGATTATCAAATGATAGGAATAATAATTATCAAAAAAATGACAGGCCCCTAAGGATGCATGATATGCCTTATTAGACCAATTGGAAGGATGGTAAACCTCTCCCAGATCATTTAAAAAGGGAGGATAACAGAGATATTATTAACCCTTTGAAAATACATACATGGAATAGATTTGAAGATATACCATGGTGTGTACCCTGTAATATGCCCCACTCTTCTTTTCAATGTGCAATTGCACAATCTTTGATTAAACCTTCTAATTATAAAAATGATTAAGATAAAAAAATAAAGAGGGGAAGAGTATCAATATGTGTGGGACTAATTATGAAAGGTTTTCTTCAAACAACAGTGTAATAATTGAAATTGATTCTTCTGATGATGAAGAATTTGGTTATGACAGAAGGGGTTTTCAATTTAGAAAACCCAATAATGAAGAGACAAAGGTCTCTCACTGTTGCAGTTGTGGCACAAGCTAGGGGCACATATAATTTGAGGAATAGAAGGATTGAGAAGGAACAAGATAAGTCTACTACTGAGACTATAAAGGAGGGTCTCTCAAAATAGGTCCTTGATATCAAGGACTAATATAAATGATTCAAGAGGAAATAAAGTGCATTTTGAAGAACTCACTAAGCCAAAACTACTTTATGTGAATAATAGTTATTCTAGGGAAGATAATGAACAAAATAAAACTGATAAAAGTAAGCATGTTTCTCCTAGTACAGTTAATGTTCCTACTTTTGATGTGAAACAAGCTTTAACACAAATGAAGGTTTCATCATCTATGGTAGAAATGATGAAGATCAAAGAACATAGAGAAGCAACATTTTTTTTGATATTGTGAATACATCAGAGAGTAAACCTAATAATGCAGAACTGAAAAAGAATTTGAATTTTAAGACCCCAAAGGTTTATGTGGGAGATAAAATTACCAAGGATCCTTCACAGGTAGATCCATTATATGTCACCCTTTTGTAAATAATAGGTTGATTAGAATTTTTATGATAGGTTCGGGAGTTGTTGCTAATGTTATGCCCTATGATGTTATGAGAAGTTTGGGCATGAATGTTGATACCTCATATGGAGCATGTTATATAATGGAAAATAGGGAGGTCCCTATTGTAGGAACCATGAAATATGTTGAGGTAATAATTATTGCATTCCCTGGGGAAAAATACATAATAGACATAATTGTTCTTGATATTCAGCCTCATTATGTGATGTTGTTCTCAAGAAAATGGGCAACTGCAATTAGAGGTAATGTACAACTCAATTTATCTTATGCTACCATTCCCATTAATGGTAATAAGGTAAATTTGTATAGGGATCCTAAAGCCATTGTTGTAGTGGAAAAAATGGATCCTAATCAAATGAATTGTTTTCTTGATACTAACTTAGATAAATTTAGAGTGCATTAGGTGGAGCCTTTGTTAAAAAGCACTGAACCTATTATCAAGGAGTTGCAGTTACAACAAGATGGTTTATGGAAATTGTATTTTGATGGTGCATACTCCAAAGATAGATCAGGAGATGGTATTTTATTTATTTCTCCATCATGTGTCACATTTAAGTACTCCTTTTTGCTTGCTTTTGAGTGCATAAGTAATGTTGTTGAATATGAGGCACTTGTATTAGGGCTTGAAGTGGATGTGAGACACGAGATTAAAATGTTGATGGTTTTTGGGGATTCAAAGTTAGTTGTTTCACAGATCATTTCTTTGTATAATTCAAAAAAAAAAATATTGAAGTAGTACAAGCATGCAATATGGGATAAATTGGTTTTTTTTTATGCCTTTTCAATTAAGTGGGTAGAAAGTTCAAAATATATTATGGTTGATTTTATAGAAAATATTTCTTTGAAAGAAAGTGATTTAACATTGACTAGAATCTCCCTAATAGAGACAAAGTCAAGGCCTTCCATTCCTGTCAATATTTATAATTGGAAAGTTTTTCAAGATGATAGTGATATTCTAAATTTCATTCAATGTGTTGATAACTATGATGGTCAAAAGATTAATTGTAATGTATTGATAGAAGTGGTAGATAAAAAGGAGATGATAACTAGATAGGAAATTGTTCGCTTAAATACAAATAAGATTCCACAAGGTCTGGTAGACTTAAAAGGTATTTTCAATGATAATGACAGTAGCTTTAACCAAAAATCTTCTACCAGGTTGGAAGATTTGGATGAAATTAACTTAGGATTTGAATCTTCTCCTAAGATGGTATACTTGGGAAATAAATTGGCTCCTCATATCAAAATAAATTTGATAAATCTACTAAAAAACTACAAGCATGTTTTTTCTTGGTCTTATGAGGATTTGAAAGCATATAGGGAGGATTTGTTTCAACATGAGATTCCCCTGAAGCCTAAAGCCAAATCTTTCAGACAAAAGTAGAGACCCATTAATCCAAATTTGGCCCTAAAAATGCAGTAAGAATTGATGAAACTTAGAGAGGTTTAAATCATTAAACCTATTAAATATTAGTAATAAATGAGAGGGGGGAGGTGAATTAGTGGCCTCAAAAATTTATCCTTCAAACTTAACCACCAATCAATAAACCTCAGATTGTTATGTCCCTACAAGATGCATGCCATGAAATACTACTAAATATTAACTGTCTGTTGGTTTTCTCTGTCAATCCTTATTCTTTCTTGATTACCGATAATCAGTATAACTATTTACCGAAACTCAGTAAATAAGCAGAGTATACCGATCAATCCAGAGTTAGCTATGTAAGATGAAAAACAATAAAGAAATGAATCATACACACATAACACATGAATTTTAATGTGGAAACCCTGTTAAGGGAGAAACCACTGGGATCGGTACCCCAAATTTTCACTCTTCTAAATTGAGCCCTGTTAGGAGCCAACCCTGTTAAAGGTTACAAACACACTGTTAAGTGCGACCTTGTTAGAGGATTTTATACATAGAGGTTGTCACTTAGTATCAGGCATATATTGCTACCATCATTGAATCAGCCTCCTTCTTAGACTGTCAATAGGTATCGAGCAAGTCCAATGCTACTTTCATGAATCAATCTTTTTGGCACTCCTTGAGATGTACCTCAATATATAGAAGACTGTTAAGTCCTACTCGGTTAAGAGACTTGATGCTTCAATGGTTAAACTGAAACATTATGACCTGTTCATATTGTAACTTAAATTGCAAATTTTTAGATCTATTTAAGTACATTACCTCTCTGACCAATGTGTCAATTCAATCCTTGTGCTCCATACTTTCTACTCTGTGGTGCTGTGCTCACTTTTGTCGGTGTCTGCAGAATTCCTTAGCTCTTCCTTCATCTTGTTTGATCATGACTGCATGAATTTGTTCTTCATCAATTTCTCTTCATCATCCTCTTTTTATTCACTCCCCTTAATCCCATTTTAAAATGAATTAAGCTTGTCTCTTATATAGACATGATATTCATTGTTTCTTGATTCTTGATTCTTGGTGTGAAAAACAATCCAGCCAATCAGATTTAAAGCATAAATCCTAATTTGTCTCATAGATATCTTCTTGCCAAGTGTACAAATCATCTTTAAATCAATCACTTATCTCTGATCAAATAAAACAAAGTAGACAACCAATTAAGTCTATTTTTAGCTCTGCCAGCTAGATATTTTGTCATTTTCTGAACTCTCTGTTCCGCTAGTCACCATTGCAGTTAGTTGTTGGTGACAATTGATAGTTCCACCGGTGAGACTCCAGTTAGCTTCGTGATCTCCGTCTGTCAGGCATCATTGGAATTTTACTTGTCGGGCAACATTGTCTTTAGCTCATCGGGCAACCTTCTAACTTTTCTCATTGGGCATCCTATGGTTTTGCTTCATTGGGAAACACTATACTTCTGTTTGTCGGGTATCACTGTGATTATTCTTCTTTTCTCTATCCGTCAGTGTGCACTTTATTGGTGTTGTTTGTCACTTAGTGAATACTTGACTGTTATGCATTGTTGAAAGCATAACCTTTGTTCCTTTGGTTTTCTGAATTCTTTGGCATTATGTACATGACCGTATAGATGATATCAAGTTGACATCAATGACAATACAATACATTAGCTGATTTAATGCCTTGCATTATCTTCAACTTAACATTGTCAAACATTCAATCAGTTACATGTCATCAATCTCTCCCTTTGGCATTGATGACAACATACTATATTATCACACTATACTATTTCTAATACAATAGTTGAGATTCATCAAACTACCAATCTTTTTTTTCTGATAACTGATAAATTCCTGACCATCAGTAAGCTCTATTTTAGCTTAGAATTGATTCTTGCAGCTCTCTATCTTCTGATGTGTTGTGTTCTCTCCTCGTGTCAATTTCTCTCCCTTGACTATTCTTCTCCTTTGATGTCTTTTTCTCTTGTCAGCAACTCTCCCTTTGTATAATCCCTTTGTATAATCTTTCCATACAATTTCTCTCCCTAAGGATATAATATCTCCCTATTGGAGTAATGTGATGGTGGATAATCTCTTTCCCTTTCCATAAAGATCTGATAATATGGATAATTTCTCTCCCTTTGACAACAATGCCAAAAAAATATCTGACATTCATGTCAAACACTCATTTATCTCCATCCATAATATATTCCTTGAATTTCCCTTATCCATCAGCAATATGCTTTGGTACTCAGTGAAGATATATACCTGTCTATATATAGATGTATCTTTGAAGTTCATCTCTTTATTTGCATCAACATTATTGATATACTGATAATATGTAGGTTGATGCAGCCTTTAGTCATTTTACTGACTGGTAGACAAGGGTTTGACCCCTAGTCTTTTTCTCAAGTACTCAAATGTATCCTTGGGCAGTGGATTGGTGAAGATATTAGATAATTATTCTTTGGATTGCACATACTCAAGTGTCACTTCCTTTTCTTGAACTTGTTCTCTCAAATAATGATACTTGATAGCAATGTGTTTAGTCTTAGCATGCATGACTGGATTCTTGAAAGTGTTTATTGCACTGGTGTTATCACAATAGATAATTACTGGTTCTAAGATCTTCATATGCATACCTTTCAGTAACTATTTAATCCATGCAATATTTGAGCAATTTGCAGCAACAACAATATAATCTTCTTCTGTAGTAGACTAAGAGATGCATCCTTGCTTCTTGCTAATCCATGTGACAAGTCTTTCACCCATAAAGAATGCTCTTCCAGTTGTGCTCTTCTGGTCATCAAGATTTCTAGCCCAATCAGTATCGGTAAACACCTTAAGTTCAAATTTTCCTTCTCTTCTATACCACAAGTGATATTCCTTAGTATTCTTGAGATATCTCAAAATTATTTTCACAACAGTCATATGTGATTCCCTAGGGTTAGCAGAAAATCTTGCAACTATTCCTACTACATGTGCAATATCTCGTCTAGTGTGTACAACATACATGAGTTTTCCAATCATTGATCTGTACAAATTATGATTTACCTGTGCTATCTTGTCCTCCTTTTTCAACTTACACCTAGTAGCCATTAGTGTTCCAATTGGTTTGGAATCTTCCATCTTGAATATTTTTAGGACCTCTTTAATGTATTTGGACTGTGTAATGAAAATACCTTCACATTGTTGCATGATCTGTAGACCAAGAAATAACTTGATCTCTCCAAACATAGACATCTCAAACTCTTTTCTCATCTCATTAGCAAATGATTTTCATAGCATATCATTGCCTCCAAATATGATGTCATCAACAAATATTTTAGCAATTAAAGTGTTAGCATCAGTATCTTCCTTCAAATAAAGATTAATGTTTTCACTAGTCCTTACAAATCCAATACTTATAAGATAGGAATGAATTCATTCATACCAGGCTCTAGGGGCTTGTTTTAATCTATATAAGGCTTTATGAAGTCTACATACCATGTTTCTCTTGTCTAGATCTACAAACCCTTATGGTTTCTCAATGTATACCTCTTCTTCAAGTATTCCATTTAGGAATGCAAACTTGAAATCCATTTGATATACCTTGAATCCTTTATAAGAAGCATAAGAAAGTATTATTCTTACACCTTCTATCCTAGCAACGGGTACAAAGGTCACTCCATAGTCAATACCTTCCTCTTGTGCATACCCCTTGCATACTAGTCTTGCTTTATTTCTTGTGACTTCTCCATTCTCATTCAGCTTATTCCTGAATATCCATTTAGTACCGATGAAATTCTTGTCATCTAGTCTTGGCACAAGTGACCATGTCTTGTTCTTCTCAGTCTGCTCAATCTCATCATTCATAGCTCTTATCCATTCTTCATTATCAAGTGCAGCATTGAAAGATTTTGGTTCAAACTCACAAATTAAACAATTTCAGTTTAAAGACTTACTTCTTGTTCTTGTACCAGCTTTCTTATCTCCTATGATTTGGATCTCTGGATGGTTCCTTCTTACATATCTTGCAAGTATAGGTTCAGCTCTTTGTCTATCAACTTGATCATCATTTTTTCCTGTTACCCAAATTTTTCACATGCGGGATATCAAAAAATAGTAAGAAAATTTGCATAAAGATACATCTTTTTAACATTACTATTCAGCTAGTAAAGATGCATACATTTCCATCACATTCATATTACCATGTTTCATTTGTACTCTAAGTATTGATCAATTTCACAATTTCAAATTCATAAATGATCATTACATTGTGCATTCAAAATTGAATGTAGTAAGCAAGCATTCCCTCAAGGTTACATCTTTCATACTATCAAAAGATTACATATGCAGAAAAGAAAGTAAGAAGGAAGCATGATGAAGTTTAGGGATCTATGTATTGCCTTTAAGAGGTCTTCTAGTCTCTAGAGTTAGTCATCTGCATCATCTAAAGTCTTCATGTCTTGGTTGTCTTGGTCTTGTCTCTGTCTGTCCTCCATCCTAGGTCTTCTATTGTTCCTATTTCCTGCATCATCATCATGGAAAATATTGTTAGATCCAATTGGATCTAAGAAATACATAGTTCACTAAAAAAGAACCATACATCAGTCAAACTCCATGAACTACATATTTACTGATGATATCAATGTAATAGAAAGGTATGCATTTACATTGACAGAATAATAATAATAATAATAAAAAACATATCTTTATGAAATCCTATGCTGTGTTTGAAGGATGTAGTGAGTGTCACGAGCCCATGCTCAAACTTCACAATATGCATTATTAAAGAATGAAAAGAATGCTAGATGTTCAATGTGCAGGAAATAAAGAAATGTTCAAATGCAGATTTCAACATTGATGTGCAAGAAATTTACTAAACTATAGTGATATCAATGTGAGTTGTGTGCATATGAAATACAGTATTTAATAGTTTCTATAGGGTGCATACATGTTGTTACAGATTTCAACATTGTCAATATACAGAAAGATGAGAAACATTCAATGTTGTCAAAAGATTAGATTATGCATATGAAGATGCATTTTTAAACAATGCATATAT
>MU223244.1:1324293-1367348 GCA_018584345.1 Thuja plicata
CCAAATTTTCACTCTTCTAAAGTGAGCCCTATTAGGAGCCAACCCTGTTAAAGGTTACAAACACACTGTTAAGTGCGACCTTGTTAGAGGATTTTATACATAGAGGTTGTCACTTAGTATCGGGCATATATTGCTACCATCCTTGAATCAGCCTCCTTCTTAGATTGTCAATAGGTATCGGGCAAGTCCAATGCTACTTTCATGAATAAACCTTTTTGGCACTCCTTGAGATGTACCTCAATATATAGAAGACTGTTAAGTCCTTCTTGGTTAAGAGACTTGATGCTTCAATGGTTAAACTAAAACATTATGACTTGTTCATATTGCAACTTAAATTGTAGATTTTCAGATCTATTTAAGTACATTATCTCTCTGACCAATGTGTCAATTCAATCCTTGTTCTCCATACTTTCTACTCTGTGATGCTATGCTCACTGTTCATCGGTGTCTGTAGAATTCCTTAGCTCTTCCTTCAACATGTTTGATCAGGACTGCATGAATTTGTTCTTCATCAGTTTCTCTTCAGCATCCTTTTTTTATTCACTCCCCTTAATCCCATTTTTAAATGAATTAAGCTTGTCTCTTATATAGACATGATATTCTTTGTTTCTTGATTCTTGGCATGAAAAACAATCTAGCCAATTAGATTTAAAGCATAACTCCTGATTTGTCTCATAGATATCTTCTTGCCAACTATACAAATCATCTTTAAATCAATCACTTATCTCTGGTTGAATAAAACAAAGTAGAAAACTAGTTAAGTCTATTTTTAGGTCTGCCAACTAGGTATTTTGTCATTTTCTGGACTCTTTGTTCCATCGGTCACCATTGCAGTTAGTTGTCGGTGACAACTGATAGTTTTGTTGGTGAGACTCCAGTTAGATTCGTGATCTCTGTCTGTCAGGTATCATTATAATTTTACTCTTCGGGCAACATTATCTTTAGCTCGTTGGGCAACCTTCTGACTTTTCTCATCGGGCATCCTATGGTTTTGCTTCATTGGGAAACACTATACTTCTATTCGTCGGGTATCACTGTGACTATTCTTCTTTTCTTTGTCCGTCGGTGTGCACTCCATCGGTGTTGTTTGTCACTTAGTGAATACTTGACTTTTATGCATTGCTGAAAGTATAACCTTTGTTCCTTTGGTTTCTTGAAGTCTTTGGCATTATGTACATGACCATACAGATGATATCAAGTTGAAATCAATGACAATACAATACATTAACTAATTTAATGCATTGCATTATCTTCAACTTAGCATTGTCAAACATTTAATTAGTTACATGTCATCAGTAAACATTCCTCTTGGGTTTCTAACTTAGTGCCAGTAAGGAAAAAGAATGGAGATATTAGACTCTATGTGGATTTTAGAAATTTGAATGTCACTTATTTAAAGGATAATTATTATTTCCCCAATATGGAAGCAATGCTTCAAAAGGAAATTGGTTATGAGTTTTTGTCTATGATGGATGGTTTCTCCGAATACACCGGGGTAAAAGTAAAAGAGTCTAAATAGTACAAGACAACTTTTACTACTCCGTGAGGTACTTATATATATGCTAGGATGACATTTTGTTTGACCAATGCAAGTGCTACATTCCAAAGAGTAATGAATGTAGCTTTTAAATAATTTATTGATGTCATCATGGTAGTTTATCAAGATGATATAACTGCTTATTCTAAAATTTCAAGGGATCATCGTAAGCACTTGAAAAAATTATTTTGTAAAGCTTTTGATTATGGTGTGTCATTGAATCCTAATAAATGCCAGTTTGCATTTATTTAAGGGAGACTACTTGGTAATATTGTATCTAGAGAAGGAGTGAGGATTGATCCTAATAGGGTTGTTGATATTGATAAAGTTCCATTGCCCAAAAATATCAAGGGTGTACAATCATTTTTGGGAAAGAATAATTTTGTGAGAAGATTCATTGTCAACTTTGCTGAGATTGTCAAGCCTATTGCTAAAATGTTAAAGTAAGATGCCAAAAATTAGTAGGATTATGAGGCTAAAGAGGAATTTGTTAAGATTAAAAAGTTCATTCAATAAGCCCCATTTTGAAGTCCCTTGATTATAAAAATCATTCTAGTTATTTTCTTTTGCTTCCTTTCATACTATAGCAACAATTCTTTTGCAAAAGGACAATGAAGGGTATGAGAATCCTATTGCTTTTTTTCAATAAGTTATTGCAAGCTATTGAAATAAAGTATAAAATAATAAATAAACAAGCCTATTCTTTGGTAAAGGACGTGAAATTTTTTAGGCCATACTTAGTGAATGGAAGTGGGGTGGCTTATGTCTCAAGTGTTGTTGTAAATGATATTTTTCTCAGTTAGATACTACTGGAAGAGGATGTAGGTGGATCAATCATGTTCAAGGATTCAATTTAGTGATCCAGATCTCAAAATTGATTATAGGATTAGGGTTATAAAAGCTAATGGAAGAGGCAAATCTTGAATCTATTCAGGTAAACAATGTCCACTTAAATGGCAAGACAAGCATTGAAAAACAACCTTGGTACATAAATATTCTTTATTTTTTAAAAATATGAGGTGTCCAAGGTAAATGAATGATAATTAGAGAAGAAATATGAAATTCCAAGCACAGAGGTAGGTCTTGATTTAGGGTGTCTTATATTGGAAAAATAAAAATGATGTGCTTCTATTTTGTTTGGATAAAACTCAAGCTGAGAGGGTTTTAAAAGATTTGGATAATGGAGTGTTTGGGGTGAATTATTCATCAAGGACTACAACTCATAAAATCATTAGGGAAAGATATTATTGGCCTAGCATATTTATAGACACAAACTATTGTGTAGCTAAATGTGAGCCTTTTCAGAAGGTTTCAGGGAAATTGAAATATGAGGGAGCCTTAACTTTAAGTCTAGTTCAAGTTGAGGGTCCATTCTATCAATGGGGGATGGATTTTATTGGAGAAATAAATGAGAAATCTAGTGGGGGTCATAGATGGATTTTGGTGGCTACAGATTATTTCACAAAATGGATTGAGGCTATACCAACCAAACAAGCTACAAGCAAGGTGGTTATGAATTTTCTAATGGATAATATCCTTAAAAGGTTTGGTGTCCCCGTTAAATTGGTTATGGATAATGCTATTTGTTTTAGGTCAGAGGAGTTCAAATATTTATGTGCTAAATATGGAATAAATATTAGTTATTCTTCTCCTTACCATCCTCAAGGAAATGAACAAGCTGGGTCCAATAATAAAACCTTAATGAAAATCATTAATAGGACATTGGAGAAGAAAAAAAAATCTTGGCATTCGAAGTTAAAGCTAGCATTATGGGCTGATAGGGTGACAATGAGGAAATCAATTGGGGTATCCCTATTTGAGTTAGTATATGGAGCACAAGCCAGGCTACCTTTGAAAAATTTACTACCTGTATATAAATTCATCCAGGAGGAGGAAACTAATATCTCTGAAAAAATGGAAGATAGGATTATAAATCTTATGGAATTGGATGAAAAAAGAACTGAAGCTCAAAATACCAATATAAAGCTACAACAACAAATGGAGTATTTATTTGATAAAAGGGTCACTGATAGAAAGGTTCAGGTCAGTGATACGGTGCTCATGTGGAATGCAAGGGTTCAAGATAAAGGTAAACATGGGAAGTTTGAATCAAGATGGTTGGGCCCTTGTGTTATTGTAGACACCCAAAAATGGATAGGCTTGCGACTTTACATTAAAAACACTAATTTTCATCTATTAATTAATGGTTTTTAATCATTAATTAATCATCTATTTTTCTCTAAATTCATTCCCCAAATCATCTAATCAAATTTCTAAAATTAATTAAATAATTAATTTTATTTAATTAATTAATCTTAATTGATTAATTACCATTAATTAATTAATTAAACTCAATTTCCTATAGTTTAAATTCAAATATTTAAACTTACTAATTAAATTCTTCCAATTAAATTAATTTCAATTAAATTAATTTAATTTCATCAGTTAAAGCAATTCTAAATAAAAAAGAATTCAATTATCTTACATGTTGAAAACATTAATTAAATAAATGAATTAAATATTCATTTATCTTCAAAGAGATAACTCCAATCAGATCACACGGGTAACTTCACCCACCTCTCCAGTCCACATGGGTAACTTCACCCACCTCTTCAGTTCAGAAAGGTAACTCACAATTAGCTCTTCAGTCAACCAAATTCTGTCTCCTCTTTACAAATTGAAGAGGTAGAGTTTACTGATGGCTTCTCCAGTTCCCTTTGATCTCAACCGTTCATCTCCCTAGCTTTGGGATTGATCTCAACCGTTTATTTCATCCCCAATTCCTATATAATAAACCCTTCATAACCATTTGAAGGATCCATGATTTCAAGCTCTCGTGCACCATTAATATGTCAGTTTAGTTCTAGCATTCAAGCAATCTTGCGATCACACACCCATTTCAATTAGTAAATTCTTGACACTTCTCAAATCATAGACGCTGCCCACACCAATACTAAGCATCAAGAACAACGTTTTAGAAGGAGTAGAGAGAGACAATAGAAGCTTCAAGCGCTTCGGGGTTTGCATTCATTTGTTTTCCTTTCTTGTGCTTATACATTTTATTGATTACGTTTCAAGTTATTCATTTTAGTAGTTATTGTGTGCTTGATTTATATCATTTATAAAACCTTTGCTACTAACCCTCACCTTTAGAAAGCTTGGGAACTACGAATCATGAAGAAAAGAGGCGTACAATTATTTTTTAATGTCATGGGGTGCATTCATATATTTTATAGAGCATGAATGTTGAAATTCAGGAGTTTCCAATGCATGGAAAATCCAAGAAGCCTTTCTTTGCAATGAGATAAAAACTCATAATCCATGCACAATAGTTTGTATACATGTATATATGTAGTTTGTGTTTATTTTATGTCATGTGTTTTAGGTTTGGTTTTCTTATCCATAAAGTTATTGGTTTCTTAAGTTGAATTGAATTTCAACAATCCCCAATTAGAGCCACTCTTAGCACTATCAGTTTTTGTGTTATCCTTTTGAAAATTTTCCTAAGGCATGGAGGCACCTTGTTGCACTTGTTTGAAATCACCTAGGTTTTTATGGAAAATGATTGAATACCTTGTATAAGTGACCACCTTGTAGGTATTTTCCCCTCTTTTTATTTAGATTGTTTATCCATTTGTAGCCTCGTGCTTACAGATTGAGTGTTTTGTAGAGTGATCATCCAGTGTAGGATGCGGAAAACTAGTTAACCAAGGGTTTCATGGTTTCATTTTTTGGTTTGAGAATATGTTGGAGATGTCAAGGATAGTTCTACTCAAGTCAGGGAGTTTCTATGCAGGTTTGCAAGAAAGGAAAAGAGAAGAGTTTCATGGTGCCATGTCTGTGCTACTCTTTCTAAAAGGAAATGCTTAAGGAATTTATCCCACATTGGCTGCGTTGCAATTTACTTAACAATTTTTATGTCTCGATGCACAAGTATGAAGTGCCAAAAAGGAACGCAACTTTTGGCAGGCGGTTCATGAGTGCACAGTTAAGTGGCAGTTAGCGAGAGGTCAACATAAAGTATTTTGGTGGGTCGGTGGTCAGGCTGTCAGAATTGGAAGGGAAAAAGTGTAATTTCTAAAAGCTAATCAAGTGATGTCACATAGTTGTGGAGCAGTTATTTAGAAATGGAAGGCCAAAGGTGTGAATTTTGAAAGGAGAGAAAAGACTAAGTATAAAGGCCATCAAAATTAGAGGGGATGGAAGACAATTTCTGAAATCCCAAAGTGGGGCCAACGTGGATAGGTGGAACATCATCGCTACCCCATAAAGAAGAGTGACAAGGAGAGAGAAGCAGCATGGGATAAAATTTTTGTGACGCATAGAAGTGTGGGCTAGTTGAGTAGTGAAGCATATAGTAGGGAAGGTCGCTAGGTGTCGATCCTTTGTAATCCCATGATTCGATTAACTAGGAAAGAGAAACAACCCAGGATTGTGATGGTGTGGCATGTGGCATAGTTGTGCAAATGGATAGATAATGTGGAAAAGGTGGCATTGAACCAGATGGTATCACGTGGCTAAGGCAGAAAGGCAGGCAATAGGGTAGGGGTGGACAAGTGTCATCTTCTCATGATCCCACAAAGAAAGATGATGCAAAGAGAGAAAGACCATGAGATTATGAGAGGGTGAAACGTGTCTAGGCCATAACAACAAAGGAAATAAGGTGTGGGTCCCGTGATGCTAGGTGTCATATATTTTTTATCCTACCATCAGAGTGAGTAGGAGTGAGAAAGGACATAGGATCATGAAGTGATGACCCGTGGAAGGAAGGAAAAGCAAAGCAGGTTAACATGGGACCAAATCTAGTTGTCTTTGTGACCTTGCGAAGAAAGATGTAGAGAAAATATGGAGCGTGGGATCATGAAATCTTGGGGTCAGCGGTAAGTGATGGGACAATAATTTGTCTCTATTTTATGTTAATATTTATACTCTGTTTAAAACATTACCAAGATGTTTGTGAACCTTTTAGTATTTGAACTTATGATCATGCTACGAGTATAGTTAGAACCACCAAGTCTATGGGTAGCTAGTAGTGTCATGTTTTTGTAAACATTATATATCTATCACAATATTTCATATAACTATTTTAATGTGTGTTTTAATATTTGGATTGAGTTGACTAGTTGACTTGATTATATTTGTATATACTACTAACCTTCTAGGAAAAAAGAGCGGCTTGAGAGTGGGCCAACAACATTGAAGAGGAGGCATTGAAGTCCCAGCTGTGACAGGGAGAACTATTATGGCCGTGAGATATGCCTGCTACAATGGAGGATCCTTTATCTTAGGGAATATAGGAAATAACTCTGCTATATTTTCTCTCAGCGGTCAATATCTTGTTGAAATGGTTATCCAGACTTTATTAAATTTTATCGTGGGTTGTTACAATCTCCTTCCTTTATGGCATGATTTAATCAGACCTTATCTATATGCTTTGTGTAAACATCAATCCTCTATATAAAGGGATTTGATTGTTAATTTGTGGAGAGTTGAAAAATATGTTGTTGTTGAATTTGCACAACAAAGTTACTCTTTCTAGTTCTGTGCATTATTTTCATTATGATGTAATCAGTTTCTAAAAATATAATGAAGTGATTTTGATTTACATTAAGTGTTAGTAGTTAGTAGAAGCCAACCAAGGGGGCCCACTTGGGAGGTGGATTATATTAGAATAGGTTAGATTTGCTTTTAGAATTTTAAGTAGAAGTTTATTATTTCATTCCTGTAGCATTAAAATCACGTATGTTCCTGCAGTACTTGGAAGGATAATTGTAGTGAATGCTTTGGGTTGATAGAATAGGTTTAAGTTAAGTTTGTAGTTTTCAACATTAACTTAATTAAGTAATCATGTGTATTTACTTTCCTGCAGTAATAGCGCAGGTCTCTTTCATGTATTTTTTCCTTCCTGCAACATAAGTTATATGACTCTTTGAGAGACTTAGTGCACAAATTGTGTTCTCCCATTTCAAGTATACGTCCCTGGGTTGAAAATTTAAATGCACTTCATGATAGGAAAAGTAATCCTTAGTTTGAATACACTTCCTAGGAGAAGCTTTGGCATGATTATTATTACCTATTGTGGGGCGGTTCATTTTTGGCGCCATTGCCAAGGATGGTGTCAAGCTGAGAACCTTATTGAGTCATTTTTCATTTTTTTAGATAGTTCCTTATTTTCTAGATAGTAGTATGTACTCATGAACTTACTTCACAAGTTTACACAATTATTTGCATGCATCAAAGAGGAAGAAGATGAGATGAACATGGAAGATTTATTTCAAGAGAATCTTCTAGTCTAAATGAAGAATTTGAAGAAGTTGAATTACCCTTTGTTGACACAAGTCTTGAATTTCCTACAACATCTTCCTCTAAACCAGAGCATTTTGATCTAGTTGGCCTTTGACCTTTTGCTGAAATTTTGGCCAATTTTCTTGATAATTCTGATCCAAGTGCACCTGTCATTCATAATCCTGTGGCTAATGTTCCTTTCCAGTAGTAACTCTATTTCCAAATACCTCCAGTAATGGCACAACCTACCTTTCCATTTCCTCTACCTAGCCTTATCAACAATGTAACCTCAAAAACATACCCACTATTGCACTCCCAAAGTTCTATGGCCTTATAACTGAAGACCCTGACACATTTTTGTTTGAGTTTGACATTCTTTGTTGAAGCTTTGACTACAACACTAATGGCCACAAGCTCAAGTTTCTTCCAGCCACATTGAAGGAGTCCACCCTTCAATAGTTTATGGGCTTAGGAGCTAACACAACAACCAGCTAGGATGAAATACAAATTCTATTTCTACAAAAATATAAAGAGTATTGGAAGGGGGTGACCCGAGAGGAGATAAAATTTTTCAAATGCCACAGAAGGAAGATGAAAATCTAGAAGATTTTGTTTCATGCTTCTTGTATAACCTGTAGAAGAATCCACAACATGTCCTGGAGGAGGATCCACAGAAACTCATTTTCTTGAGGGGAGTAAATGATAATTTCCCAGAAGCACTGGATCTCATGGCTGGAGTAGATATATCCCAATCTACCTGGGATGACCTTAACAAAATCTGCCTTAACTATTCAAGATCAACTGTAAAGAAGGGCAGAGGATTTCAGTCTACACTTGCTAAGGGGAATAGCTTTGGCATTTCTAAGTTGGAGATGTCGAACCTGCTATCATATTTCAAGAAAGATATCATTAATGATGTTGCCACACACATGGATACCATGACTATCAAGAAGAAACATGCAGATGCTAAAGCACAACTAGCTAAGTATTGTCCTCACTGCCACAAACAAAAGAAAGATTGTGGGTGCAAAATGGTGGCAAATTTGAAGAATCAACATCTTCCTACTGAGTACATGAAAATATAAGGAGACGATGAGAAAGTGTTATTTGTTACTCAACGTTGGCCATGGGCTTCAAGACAAGGTATGCCTCAAGATCATTTGCAATTTTCTAATCCTTATAATAATCAATGACAAAACCAAAATTATCAAAATTCTTCTCAGTACTCCCAACCTGCTTGGAACAACCAGTGGCCTAACCAACAACAAAACTAGTAGCCTAACCAACATAAAAAATAGTGACCTCAGCCTCAAAATCAATGACAGCCACCACAGGGAAATTGAAAACCATATAACCAATGAAGAGGGTCTCAGCAATGGCCTAATAAAAATCCTAGTTATCCACCCTTACCACCTCCATTGTCTCAACCTACAATAATGCCACCTCCTGCAACCATAAGTCTCACTCCAAAGAAAACCCAATTACATGCTCAGCCACAACCCAATCCTAAGAACAAGAAACAACAACAACCAATGTATGCCACTAATACCCTTGCCTATGCACTAGACATATCTAATATACACTTGAGATATGGTACTACTCTGCCTACACCTGAACTTCTTGTTATAATGGAAGTTCCAGACATTCCTGTAGCATCAACACCAATTCTGGAAGTTACTTTTCCAAATACTCTCCAACCAACTTATCTACCAAGTAAAACCGATGTTCACACCTGAGTTAATCCTCCCTTTCCACAAAGGCTTAGCATGGGAAAACCTCTATCCCAAGAAGAAACATCATTTGATATCCTCGACCAGTTGAAAAACATGCATATCCAGATTCCACTATTTCAAGCTATCAAAGATGTTCCTCTTTATGGAAAAGTCATTAAAGAAGCATGCCTCAAAAAGCCTAGACATAAGAAAAAGGATCCCCAAATAGTCCATGTTATAGGTCAACTTGTAGATATTATGTTGGGGAAGATAGTCATACCAAAGTATTATGATCCTAAAGCCCAGTTGTTGATCTTATAACTAATGGTCAGTCTGTGAAAAATTCTCTAGTTGATTTAGGAGAAGCTATAAATGTTATGAATAAGGCTACCATGCATAGGTTGAGTATAGAGGGATTGAGAACCACTCCAACAGTCTTACAAATTGCAAGCAGTTCCACTACCACCCCAGATGGCATCATAGAAAATATAACAGTCATATTGGATTCTTGGGAATATCCTACTGACTTCTTGATATTATCACCTAAGGTAAATTTTTCTTGTTATCCAGTTATTCTTGGAAGACCTTGGTTAGCCACCAGTGATGCCCATATTAGTTTCAAATTAGGTAACATGAAAATTTCAAATGGCCAATCAATCAAGAAGCTACCATCATATCCTCCTACCCAACCCCAACCAGATTTGAGTACTCCTATTTGGCCAGATTTGGGAGATGAGGAAGAAGAGATAAATTTTTTTTCTTAACTAATGATGTTACACAGATAATCCTTCCTAAAATTGCAAGAATAAGATGATGTGATTCAAAGTATCCTTACCAATGAGTGTATCATAGAAAAAAATATTTTTGAAAGCTCTGTTCTATAGTTGTGTACCTATGAGGACTCTGTTTTTCCAACAAGTCCTGATATTATCCATCAATTACTACCCTGTGAGATAGCTACAATCCCAATCTCTGAAGTTTCAATGCTATAGCTGACAACTAATGTGGAACTTTCTCTTGGTCACAATCTTCATGTTAACAGTAAGCTTACACCACAACAATTGGCATTGTTAACTCAACTCCTTTGTAAGCATGAAAAAAATAATTCTTGGGATTATGGAGACATGAAAGGTTTGAACCCAAATCTCTGCACACATATAATATACATCAATGAAGGTAGTCTACCAGTTTTCCAATCTCAGAGAAGAATTAACCCAGCCTTAAAAGAAATAGTAAAAACTAAGTTGCAAAAGTTGTTGAATGCTGGTTTTATTTATCCAATCTCTGATAGTAAATGGGTATCACCTTTGGTCATAGTGCCTAAAAAGGGGGGTAAATGGAGAATATGTATAGATTATAGGGAATTGAACAATACCACAAAGAAAGACCATTTTCCCTTTCCATTTATTGATCAAGTTCTAGATACCTTAGCTGGTAAGAAGTACTTCTTTTTTCTTGATGGATATAACGGTTATAACCATATTAGCATTGCTCTAGAGGATTAGGAGAAGAAAATATTTACATGCCCTTGGGGAACATATGTATATTATGTGTTACCTTTTGGCTTATGTAATGCACCAACTACTTTCCAAAGAGTTGTAATCAACATTTTTGCTGACATATCACATGATTGCATGGAAATATACATGGACAACTTCATTACATTTGGTGTTACTTTTGAGGAAGCTTTGAAGAACTTGTAAAAAGTGATAATTAGATGTCAAGAACACAACCTGTCTCTCAATAGTGAGAAATGTTTCATGTTAATGCAGGAAGGAGTAGTGCTGGGACATTTCATTTTAGAAGTTGACATCCAAGTAGACCCTGCAAAAATTGAGGTAATTCTCATATTGTCTTCACCTACTAAGAAAAAAGATGTTAGATCCTTTTTAGGACATGCTGGCTATTATAGGCTATTATGTTAGATCAGTTAGATATCTAGTCCTCTATACACCTTGCTTACAAAAGGGGCCAAGTTTGCATGGACATAAGCTTGTGATGAATCCTTCTTGCAGCTCAAGTCACTTCTGATAACTGCACTAGTACTTAGGGGGCCTGATTGATATTTACCATTCCACATACATACAGAGACTTCTAACTATGCAAATGGTGTTGTCTTAGGAAAAAAGTCTAATAACCTTGAAAATGCAATTTACTATATCAGCAAGAGTTTACATGACCCAGAGTTAAATTACATAGTTACTGAAAAAAGAATTACTGGCAGTAGTTTATGCTTTGAATAAATTCCACCATTATGTAACAGGCTATCCCATATTTTTTCATACTGACCATGCACCATTCAAGTATCTTATGAACAAACCTTCCATCTCAGGTAGAATAGCAAGATGACTTCTTCTTTTGCAAGAATTTGACATAACCATCATTGACAAGCCAAAGAAAGCAAACGTAGTAGCTGATTATTTATCCAGATTACTGACAAAGATGCTACTGTGATGGATGACACATTCCCTAATGAAAATTTATTTCATATTGTTTTCAAGAGTCCATGGTATGCTAATATAGCTAATTAACTTGCACTTGACAAAATGACTACACATTTCTCTCCTAAGGACAAAAGAATGCTTGTCGAGAAAAACTTTCAATTCTCTTGGATTGAAAATACACTATTCTACATTGGTCCAGACAAAGTAATGAGAAGGTGTGTACGTGAAGATGAAACATATGATATCCTCCATGCTTTTCATGCTGAGCCATGTGGAGGGCACTCTGGAACTAAGAGAACAACTCTAAAAATCTTAACAATAGGTTATTACTGGACCACACTTCACAAAGATGTAGCCAATTATACAAGAAAATGTGATAAATTCTAGAGGATGGGTTAATCAAAAAATTTAAATGAAATGACTTTACATGCACAAGTGGTTGTCACACCATTTGACAAGTGGGGCATGGATTTTATTGGTCCTATAGACCCTCCATCTAATGAAAAGTCCTACATTTTGGTATACATCAATTAACCAAATGGGTGGAAGTAAAGGCCATGAAGCATGCACAAGATCATAAGGTAGCATATTTTTTGTATGAGGAAATCTTCACCCATTATGGTGTGCCAAGAGAGATTGTAATTGATCAGGGAGCACAATTCACATCCAACCTAATCACATAACTCATCAAGGAATACAATATCAGACACCGAAAGTCTAGTCCCTATCACCCTCAAGACAATGGTCAGGGAGAAGTTACTAATAGAGATATTGATGCCATTCTAAAAAAAAATTCATCTAAACCACCGTGACTGGAGCAGCCAACTCTCAGAAGCAGTCTGGGCATACATAACAACATGGAAGACAACCATAGGGTTCACTTCATTTGAATTACTGTATGGGAGAGTAGTGATGTTACCAATCGAGTTTGAGCATAAAAAATTGCATACTGCTCTGGAGTTAAACATTGACCTTCCTGCAAGATAGAGAGAAAGACTGTTACATCTCAACTCCTTGGACGAAATGAAAAAATATGCATTGGAGCACATTGAGATAGTACATAAATATGGGAAGAAGTAGCATGACTCCCATATTAAGAACAAATAGTTTCAAGTCGGTGATTGGGAATTACTATATGATTCCAGATTCCAAGAAATACCAGGCAAGCTACAAACAAGATGGCTGGGACCATATGAAATCGACCATGTCTTCACCAATGGAGCAGTACAATTGACAACTATTGACCCAATAAACTTCAAGCTATTGGTCAACATGCATCAACTTCATCTATATCATCATCCCAAGATGAAAGAAGACTTTCTACAGTAATTCAGACATACAACTCCAAATAAGCAACAGGTAAAACTTCCTGCAGCAGAGGGTGCAAACCTTCTTCCTGCAGTTTCAACATAACATTCCTTCATGCATGTTCATAATAAAAAATTCATTTTCAAATGAATTTTAATTCTCCATTCATATTATATATTCTTATTTTCAACCCATTCCACTTCTCTACCTTCCACCCATCCATCCTCCACGTCATCACCTCTTTCCATTTTTCTATGTTTCAAATAAGAGCCACATCAGCTGACACATGCAGCCACCGTACTTTCTCCACTCTTGCCACCATTTATTTTTGTATGCATTGTAATCAAATGAAAGGTACAAATTTTCAAATTTCTTTCCAATTTTAGCACATATATTTTGGCAATTATATATAGTATTACGATAAATCTATGATTAAGGCATCAAGCCAGTTCCTCACCCTGTGCCAAGTGTGGACACTTGTCTTAATTCTGTAGGGGGCAGGGAAGTGTATTAATTTTTCATGTCATTTCCAGTTGTCTCTCTCACTTCTCCTAAGATTATCTATCAACTCAAATCTGTACTTTTTCCTTGTCTCATTAAGTCCATTTACCTTCTCGCACAAGTGTCATACTATAATTCCTGAATTATCCCAGATTTTCAGAATTGATGTGGCCTGAAAGGACATAATTAAACTATGTGGTAAATCATAATTAAAATCGCAGTTAGAATTCTAATTTATTCTATAAAAATGCCATTATTATTGTGTATGTCAAATACAATAGAAAGATTGCAAGAGAAAAATTTGTAGTTTCAAGAAATGCAGTTTGAAAACTTAATTCAGGGTGATTCAAAAGGGAATAAGGTATTTAGAAATTGTAGAGAAGAAGAAATTGAGATATTGAAAAGATACAACAAAAATTTGAAAGAAAATATTTGGAACAAATGAGAGTATAGCTTCAATGACATGAGCCTGTGGTTCATGGCATTCTGCTCACAGATATTGAAGCAGTGCAGAGGTTCAATGCATGTAGTTGGCTCAAGTATTTCCAACACCTAACAAAATTTGATGATGAGGTAGCAGCAGAATTCATGAGTACATTTGAAGAGGGAAAGGAAACCATATGGGATTTAATGGTTGTAGCAACAGAGGAATGCATAACAAAAGTAACTAGATTTATAGCAATTGGGGAGCATTATCCCAATGAGCATGATGCTAGCTCAGCTCAAGCCCAGTTTACTATGCCTACAGACCCTCCATTGGAGATATACAAGAAATGATGCAAACACATGTTTCTCCCTCTGCTATTCAACGAGGTGGAAAAGCACATTATAAGGTACTTGACCTATGAGGGAAGATTTTCAAATTTACATGCACATCATTTCAAGTTACTTAGCTATGTAAGGCATAGTCTTCCAATAAATGTTCCCAATTTCTTGTAAAACATGCTAAGTATTAGTGTCGAGGATACCCAGAAGGGAAATGCAAATTATGTCTCCCACCATGCCCTAATTAAACTATTAGCTGAGAAATCCCTTAGGGAAGTCTCTCCCTTGGCATGGTCAGAATTTGTTCAGTTTAAAACCTTACAACCCCAAGTTGAGCCTGTTGAGCAACCCAACAATGATAACGCAACACCCTCTGAGTCAACTATTGAAATAGCAACCGAAGAAAGGGAGCCCAAAAACTTGAAGAAAATAGACCTTCTCCTGCTCCTAAGAGCAATGCCCCTACCTCTTCTTAGAAGAGAGTAAAATGAAAAGTAGGTTAGAGAACTTATGTTCCTGCAGCTGAACCACAAAAACCCACAACTTCAAAAGGAAAGAAAAGGAAACTGGCTCTTGCAACAACTACTCATGCAGCAGAGAGGCCAAATAAAGCTAGTAAAAAGAAGGCTGTGGAGGTTGAAGAGACTCCTATGTAGAGAAGTCCTCAAAAGAGAGGACAAATTCCTCAAGTATCCCTCGAGTGTCAATCTGTTCCTTTAGAATAAGCTACTGTAGAACCTCATGTACAATATATTCCAGATGATTCCCCAACTCGACCTGAAATCCCAGACCTTTCACAAATTTTAAATGAGAAATTTGATGATGATCTTGCAATATGTCAGAATGACCCTAAAGAGTATCAACAGAATGTTCAAGAAAGCAGTGACGAAGAAGTTCAAATGCCTCAATAGTGAGCCCACTCATAGAATGCCCTAGTGCTTTATCAGAGGACCTTGTTCACTAGCTATTTAGACCAGGCATGTAAAGAGCAGAGGAGATAGAACAATAAGTTAGAAGAGTGTGGCCCACCTACTTTTCAATCCCTTCTCTTTGGCTTGTACAATCAATTTGTTCTTAAAACAACCCTATGGAAGGAAGAAAAAAGAAAATGCAAAGAGTGATAAATGACCAAAATGAGGAAATAAAAGACCTAAAGGAGCAATTGGAGAGGCAAAAATAGAGAATGGATCATGCCTTGAAATTGGCTAATCAGATTATCACTTGTAGGCCTCCTCCTAGGGTATACGCTATTTTTTTAAAAGAATAGTTCCTCTTATTTCAACTAATGATGACCTTGAAGAACATAGATTCTAATTTTAGAACAACCCAAGAATTCTATGGCCTATACCAAACCCTTCCTTCTTGGCATTAGAACCTTCACTGTGAGTTATACCTGCACAACTTCATTATTCCCAAGGAGACTGAGTGGAATCCTCTACTTTATATTGGGGATATACATTTGAGGGAATTAATGTCATGGATGCATAATGAAGTAAATTATGAAAGGGAGCTAGACAACTACAGGGACCAAGAGAAGACAAAACCACTACTTTTGAGGGTTGAAAGCAGTAAGCCCGATGTGTTTCTAAGAGATTGGTTGAGCCTCACCTTTGAAAGCATAAAAGAAGAGAGTAAGAGGAATATTTTTAATATTAGGGAAGAGGTTTTTGCAGGATATCAGGGGATGTCCTACTTTTCTTTTCAGAGAGCTCTGGTTGGTGCCAGAAAAAGATGGAATAGGCTGCCAGAAGCATTCAAGAAATTAGAACCGCATACTCCTATTAATCTTGAGGCAACAATTCATAGAGAACCAAAGTATATCCAACTAGGTAGACATATCAGATGAGAACTCTAGTGTCTCCTTACAATTCAGCCGTCTATGCTTCTATGGCCTCTTTACGACATCAATGCTACAAATTTGGATCAACTGCAGGAGGATTATAGAATGAACTTCTGGGAGAAAACTAGAGGGTTCTACTTTAAGTTTAAGAGAAGAAGGAGAGGAAAGATGAAGGTCAGGGAGTTCAGAGGAATTTCAAAGAAATGTAATTCTCAAGGAAAAGAATTTTACTTGCAGGGGGCAGATGATCAGACAATAATTTGTCTCTGTTTTATGTTAATATTTATACTGTGTTTAAAACATTACCAAGACATTTTTGAACCTTTTAGTATTTGAAATTATGATCATGCTATGAGTACAGTTAGAACCATCGAGCCTATGGGTAGCTAGTAGTGTCATTTTTTTCTAAACATTATATATCTATCGCAGTATTTCATATAACTATTTGAATGTGTGTTCTAAAATTTGGATTGAGTTGACTAGTTGACTTAATTATATATCTGCATATGCTACTAACCTGCTAGGAAAAAGGAGTGGCTTGAGAGTGGGTCGACAACATTGAAGAGGAGGTGTTGAAGTCCCAACTATGATGGGGAGAACTATTATGGCTGTGAGACATGTCTACTGCAATGGAGGAGCCATCATCTTAGGGAATATGGGAAATAAATCTACTATATTTTCTCTTAGCGGTCAATATCTTGTTGAAATGGTTATCTAGTCTTTATTACATTTTGTCACGGGTTGTTACAATCTCCTTCATCTATGGCATGATTTAATCACACCTTATCTATATGCTTTGAATAAACATAAATCCTCTATATAAAGGGATTTGATTATTAGTTTGTGGAGAGTTGAAAAATATATTGTTGTTGCATTTGCACAACAAAGTTACCCTTTCTAGTTCTGTGCATTGTTTTCATTATGATGTAATTAGTTTCTAAAAATATAAAGAAGTGATTTTGATTTGAATTTTGTGTTAGTAGTTAGTAGAAGCCAACCAAGGGGGTCCACTTGGGAGGTGGATTAGATTAGAATAGGTTAGAGTTGGTTTCAACATTTTAAGTAGAAGTTTACTGGTTCATTCCTGCAACATTAAACTCATGTATGTTCCTGCAACACTTGCAAGGATAATTATAGTAAATGCTTTGGGTTCATAGAATAGTTTTATGTTAAGTTTGTAGTTTTCAACATTAAATTCATTATGTAGTTGTGTGTGTTTACTTTCCTGCAGTAATAGCGTAGGTCTCTTTCATGTATTTTTTCCTTCCTGCAACATAAGTAATATGAGTTTTTGAGAGACTTAGTGCACAAATTGTGCTATCCCATTTCAAGTATACTTCCATGGGTTGACAATTTAAATTCACTTCATGATAGGAAAAGTACTCCTTAGTTTGAATACACTATTCCTAGGAGAAGCTTTGACATGATTATTATTACCTATTGTGGGGCGGTTCAGTAAGTTTGGCGGGGTTGACGATGCTGTGGTGGTGAACAAGTGGTTTGAAAGGCAAATCAGGGCCTTCAACATTGTGGTCATCACATTGTTGACCGAGCCCAAGGTTATTTCATTGCTTGGTGCCAGGGTATTTTGAAAAAAGATCAACGTCTGACTTTTAAAGTTTAGATAAGGATTTAATCTAGGTCGTTGATTTTTTTTGGTGTGCCAAAGTGACCATTAGCAAGGGTTTTATTAGAATTTTCTTTTTTTTTTCCCATGGGTTTAATGGTTGTGGTGCTGCATTTCATGTAACAGAGAAATAGTTGGATGTGCATGTTGTCTGGGTCAATGTTAACATGGTTGCATTCCGTTTTGCAGATTAGGTTGATACAGGCCAATTGTGATGATTTAGAGGGTGATATTTGGTTTAGTTGATTTAAATATCTGAAGATAGTGCCAGGTACCACTCTATTGATACCAATTTCCACATTTGTAGAATTTGGAGGTTTTTAAGAGGGTTTCCTAGGTTTGTATTTTTTCCCTAAGTGATTAACAACATGTTACATTCCTTAGTCTATAAAAGGAATATACGATCACTAAAAGGGGTTCCCAAATTTTGTTGTGAAGTCAGTTTGTGTTAAAGACAGTGTGATACATTTTGAAGTTACACATTCTCTAAGAAAGCATATATAATGTTTGATAGTAAATTATAAATTAATGCTTGGTGGTATGTCTTTGTATCAAAGTCGACCCTTTATGAATTGAATACAAATTAAGGATTTGTCTCAATTTGTCTCTCTGAGGTTTCAAAAATGTGTTTTTTTTATCTTTTGTTGTCTTTCAAGGAAAGAATTAAAATGATGAAATAATTTACTGTGAGAGTTTGTACTTTGTTATGAATTTGATAATATTCATCCATAGAAAAAAGGAATTTATATGTAAGGCATATTCTCCTTGAATTCTATGATTGAACAATTAATGGACTATACTATCAAATTTTAATGCTTTGATTTGACTCTGTAACCCAAGTGGGTTAGGCACTGGTTATAGGTGACTCATGAAAAGTATGGTGAAATAAATTGAAAATATAAAATTGTCATGTGCTTTGTTTGTTAGATAAATTATTCAAGGTTATCTATTATATCCTTGTGGTCATCTACTGGGGAAATTGTATAAGAGTTATTTGAACAAGGAGATTAAGTAAAGGTACACCCGCCTAAATTTCATGGAGTTTAAAGTGTAGAAGGTCAGTTGACCTTGTTATTGTGTGGATTTTCCTATCCTTGTTTGTGGATGAAGTAGTGATTGATTTCATTGTGCTCCTTGACAATCATAATAGAAGTCGATGATATTTTAGAATCAAGGGTAACAAGAAAAAATACTAACAAGGTCCACAATGCCCAGACAAACATTCAAAAAATTATCTAAACACATCTATGTAATTTGAGAAACTAATCCCTTGGGCCTATTTTCTTTATTTTCCTTTTTAATTTTCCTATTCTTAGTTATCTTATATTCATATAATTATTCAATTTTATCAGAGGATGCACCCTTAAACCATGCTAAAGTTTTTTTATTTTTGTTCCTCTATCCTCATCATTTCAAGAAAAGGTACTTTAACTATAATTTGGGAAAGTAACTGCAGCATATCTACAAGAATATACTAAAGGACAAATTTTTTATTACTTGAAGTATCTTCATCTTGAGATGTTTGGTTGCGTTCAATTTTCCTTTTCTGTTTAACGTCCTCTTTAATAGGTGTAGAAGACTTTTGAGTATCATTTATTTCAATTTTAGATATAGAAGTTGTTGATGAACTACAATTTTTTGTATGTTTGAAGTCATTTTGTTGATGATCAACCGAGTTACAAATGTGATGATAGACATTAATCAATTAATGTATTGTTATTGATGTCAACTTATTTTCTTATCATTATGGTAACAAACATCTACTATGAGTTAAAGATCTGGAACAAACAAAGTTTATGTGGTCGGTAATTGAAGAGTTCTCTGTACACTGAGTAAATATAGTGTATACTGAGCACAATGTTAATCGAGTTAGGGATCAGTGACACATCACGGTATTAACCGAGTAATTAAATCAAACCGAGGCCAACTAAAATGATGAGATGGAAAAATTGATGACTCCGAGGTAATTGATAAGATTTGTTATGAAGATCAAACTACTATGAAAATTCAAGGATGATCAGATGGAGAAGATTGAAACATATTTTTGACACAATTGTCGAGGAAGGTTTAAGCGGAAAAATCAATGATGGAGATTAAGCAGCAAAATCTAAAGTATGGAAATTAAATGAGCTATGATGTATATATAAGAGACAAGGGATTCATTATGAATCATACTGATGCACATACATGCAAACTTCATGCATGAATGATCAAACTGGTTGAAGAAAGAACTGAGCAATTTTGTAGACAACATCGAGTGATAGAGGAAAGAGCATTTACTGAGAAGAACAATGATATGATGTTAGGATCTAGGACTGTTGCACATGAATAATAATTTTTTACCACAATTAAATGAAGGTCTTTAAAATGTAATTAAAATTATTATATACACATAATAATTAAATAATGATAAATTAAACAGAAGAGAGAAAGATGAGAGAAGACAAAACACAAGTTGATAATGGAGTTCACCAATTGGCTACATCTCCGGGTCCCTCCAATGGAGTGGTCGATCCTTGATTCTGCTCCAGAAAATGGTTACAAGGTCTTCAACCTGTTACAAGATTTGCATCTCCTCAGACGATAATGAATTACAAAAGAAAATCCTCCTTTACACATGCAACAAGCTTGACTATAATCTCCAAATGCATAAGGACAAAATTCACTATCAAAGTCCTAATTCCTACTCTGAAATTCTCTCACAATTTCTCCTCCCAAATCATCACTAATTCATCTCCCATTTTGCCCCCTTTTTATACAAGAAATTTACTAAATATGGTAGATAACCATATGACTTTACAATCTCCCATATTTAACAATAAATCCTCCAAAAATAATAATATCTCTTAAAAATATGCATTAAGATAACATATTTCTTAAAATTCCCACAAAAATAGCCTTGGAATATTTTTTGGTTATGTTTTTTAAGGATTATCATTATCAACTTTGGATGTTTAAGGATAAATTTATCTAAATCCTCACCAAAAATAACTCTTTCACGGCCTTTTTGGGATGGTGGGTCGATGGTTGAAACCGTCGCCCCACCATTTCCTCTTAACTTGCCCGACAGTATGGTTTAAATAGTCTATCATTCTCTTTATTAAACCTTATCTCTTACAGGAATCTCGCTAGGAATGAGATAGAACAGTAATAAGAGATAAGAACAAACATCCTTTTGACACAAGAGGGATAACTCGTGATTCCTTTAGGTAGAATCTTACCTCCTTTAAACTATGGTAGGGTCCATACCTCATTTTTCCAACTGAGGGGAAGGTTACTCAGATAAGTGACAACCCCACTTATTAGGTTACAGCCAATGCCTGGGAGAATGAGATTCCCAATCAAAATCTTCTTTAGTATCCTCGGAATCAATCTTCTTCAGTGTCTCTGGCATGTTGGCTAACGAAGTGGTGGTAAGGCTTTTGTGTTGTTGGAGGTCGCGGGTTCAAACCTCAAACAACATCTTTTTTTTTCTTTTTATGATAGGCAAGTAAGTTTCGTTTAAATAGTGAAAACGCCGCTTCTAGTGCTGTGGTGAGAGGAAATTCTTTCTATACAGGAGGTTAAGGGTTCAACTCCCGTAACCTTTTTATTGAAGACCAATTTATTCAGCCACTGACCATTGACTTTTGGCCACCATGTGCCATGTCACCTGCCACGTCAGCATCCAATTCTGACTGTACTTGCTGACATCATCAAGTCAACCTTTTCTTTTGCAAATTTGACTAGCCATAACTTCTACATACGGTCTCCATTTTCAAAAATGAATATAGTTCCAGAATCAGCGCAACGAGCACTTCAATTTGATGCTGATTTATGGAGCATTTGGAACACTTTATTTTGTAGTGATAAATCTCTTAACCGAGTAGGATGTGAAAGTCTTTATTATGACATTCTAATGAATGTTGAGTGTTTTCTTGTTGACCCCATAGTGAATGATTGGTCAAGAGAGAAATGTTAGTGATAAATCCTCTAACGATGTCACATTTAATAGTGTGCATTGCAACCATTAACAGGGTTGACTCTTAACCGAGCTCACTTCAAAAGAGTAAAATATTTTGGGTTACCGGTCCCAGGTGGTTTTTTCCTTAGTAGGGTTTCCACGTTAAATATATGTGGTAATGTGTATGATTGTTGTGGATTGTTATTTTTCTTTAAAAATTAATTTATATACAATGATCAGTAATCATAATTTTGATGTACTGCTTCTCGGTAGATGAGTAGATGACTAGACAACTTGGTAACTAAAGTTTGAGATCATAGTTTACATTTCACCAAGTTGATTTAAATGCTTGAAAATGTTATTATATACATCTAGGATAATTTGGGACTGTAGGATAACTAGAGCTAATTGATTCACCCCCCCCCCCTCTCAGTTNTTCCCCCCCCCCCCCTCTCAGTTATCTAATGATTGGTATCAGAGCATACAGTGCTTAGAAGGAAAGTTTTGAAGGACTTAAGCTAAAGATCACAAGATGTAGAAGAGAGACGCACCTAAGCTAAACAAGGAGAACTTCTCAACATGGAAGAGAAGAATGAGACTATACCTGTCAGGGATTGGAGATGACATAATGCTATACATAGATACATGTTCATCCTACCTACTATACCTTTGACTGTTAATTAGATGAGAGAGAAACATGAACACAATACTATTATGGTAGAATTTGCTTCTTCACTAACTGATGTTGAATTTGAGGATATTAAGATATGTACATCAACCAAGCAAATGTGGGACAAGATTATAGGATATTAAGATATGTACATCAATCAACCAAGTAGCCATTGAAGAATTCATCCATTCTCAAGCATTTAAGCACTCAATTCATCAAGAAGATGAATTGGTATCCATTGAAGGATTCAAGCTCTATGGAGCCCTCTTGTTGAAGATTTCTTCATCCACATTCCTCCAAGACTCTTCCTATTCCAAGATCCATTCAAGATTGGTGTTGAAGATCTACAAGAAATTGATTGGAGACATCCTACATCCTACATTCTATATTCTACATCCATTTGGTGCATGCATACTTGTGGATCCATGGATTTGAATCCGCCACAAGGGCTTCTACAAGCAAGGTGAATTTGGTCATTTACTTTGTTTTACTTATGCAATTTAAATTATACTATGAGGTTAATTCCAAAACTAGGGTTTGACCAAGGCAAACCCCTCCCCCCAATAAACAAATCCATTTTTCTTGTAGGTACAGGTTTAGAATAGTGGATCGAAGTGCAAATTTAGATACCCTTTTTAGAAAAAATTTCAAGATCCAAAAATAGATTTCCTGTCGGAGACTTTTTAGGTTGATTTTGCCCTAGGTCAGAATCAAAAATTCTAGGTCAATGGTGACATTGACTTAAGGGTCAAAATCAGAATTGTGTCAGATTGGAAAAAGATTTCTGGGTTTTGTTCATTTCTGCATTTCTATTCCAGATCCGATTGCAGATTTTCTAGAAACTAAGTCCAGACCCAAAAAATAGCATTATTCAGATCTGGAGCATTTTGAGGTTAGTATTTTTCTCCTATCCATTTCAATCAAAATTATTAATCTTTCTAGATCTATCACACATTATTTTCTATAAAATGGGATTTAAGATCTTCTTTATTCTTATTTCCAATCGATTGATTCATTTATGCATTGATCCTTCCTTTGGGGTTAATCAATTTGGATCCTTCCTTTGTGTATTTAAGGTTAATAGGAACACCTTATTTTCCCCACACATTTTACATTTCAAACTACATATCCATTATTTTATCTTACATCTTGGTAACATTATATTTCTTATGTTACATTTTGGTGAACCCATGATAAACAACTCTTTCTTTTTGGTGTTAGATTCACATCTTTTATGTTAGATCTTGCATGCATATTAGACTAGCTTTCTTTTATGTTCTTGCATTTACATTTCAAAAATTAAAATCAAAATCTTGTGTTTCCTAAATTAGTTTATTTGCTTTGCATTGGTGTATGAGCTTTACCACTTCTAGTCCTACTTATAGTATCCCAGTTAGAAGAAGCGTTAGACTTATGGGTTCCTTTGATCCTGAGTCTTCCTCTCCTTTCCTTAGGATCCTGGATGACAATTTGACCACTCATGATTCCTCCTTCTATGGAGCGTAAATCTTCTTAGTCATCTCATGATGATGATGACGCTTTAAGAGTTCCTCCTGAACAAGTGCAAAAACTTTCAACAGAACTTGATAAAATAGGAAATTGGCTTATTCAAGAAAACCATAGTCAATATTCTATCCAAGCTATAGAGGATCTTAAGAAAGTCCTTCATGATAGTGACCAAGGTGTTAATCTCTTGCATGGTATCACTCATCTTGTGCATTTGAATGTTAAACCTTTAGCTCAAGAGGCTCAAGATCTAGGATTCACTCCTCCTGTCACTAGTGAGGGACCTTCTTCTATTCCTTTACCTATCATTCCTACTTATACTCCTTTGATGACTACATCTCTTCCAATTTCATATATTCATGTGAGTGTTCCACTGGTATCTCTACCTACCTCACAACCTTCATATCATAGTGTGCCCTTTACTTATTCCAATTCCCTTCCAATTGTGGTTCCAAGTTTTTCATTGGTTGTGTCTTTCATTCCTGTTGCTTCCTACACTTTTCCTAGTGTTCTTAATATTTCTATGCCACCTATTTATTCTTATAATTCCATAATTATTAGTTTGGCTCAAACTGTGTCATCCTTACAACAACTTTCATCTTTGACCCAATCCAAGTTTAACATTCCTACATGTGACATGGGTAGTCCTTTATCCTTAGACATTATTTGTGCTATTGTCCCTCAGCAAGCGGATATGCCTCATCTTGAGAATTACAATGGTAAAGGAGATCCTGTTACTCATGTTAAAACATTTCAAATCCTTTGTAGTGATTATGCTCATGACCACATGATTTTAGCTAAGTTGTTTGCTAGGAATTTTTGTGATAAGGCCTTGAAATGGTATTGTTCTTTACCTCCTTATTCTATTGATTATTTTCCTAAACTTGCTAATACCTTCATTCAAAAATTTCAAAATAACATTGGTCTACAAGTTTCCTTAACTAATTTAATGCATTTTAAACAAAAAATTGAGGAAAAATTGACTAATTTTAGTGGTAGATTTAAGCATTTGTATGCTCAGATTTCTTATCATGTTCCTGATATTGATATTCAACATATGTTTATTTCAAATTTACAAAAGGATATTAGGGATAAGATTCTTCTTACTAAATTGACCTCTTTTCAACAAATTTGTGTAGCACTTCATCATTATCAATTACAAGTGAGTCAATTTGAGAGCAACACTCCAATGGCTCCTATTCTAGTTGATAAGAGTAACGCTGCTCCTAATCCTAATAAGTTTCAGAAACCTAACAACTATATCAAGATCAATAAATAGATGAATGTAGTTTCTAATCAAGTTGTTGCATCAAACAATGCCACTTTTGCATCCACTGCTTTCCATATGAATCGTACGTTTACTCCTCTCTCCAAATATTTACATTCTATTATGAGTAGGTTGTTAAGTGATAATATGATTACCTTGCCTCCTATTCAACCTCTTCTCCCTACCATGATAGAATCAAAATCCTTTGATTCTAAATATTTTTGCCAATACCATCGCTAGAATGGCCATGATACTAAAAAATGTTATTCTCTAAAGCATAAGGTTCAAGACTTAATCGATTCTAATACTTTATCTATTGATAATTTTGATGGTAATGGGAAAAATTTGTTTCTCCTCCTAATCAAAACCTTCAAATCTAAATTAATCCTTTACCTACACATGATACTAATACCATTTCCCAACCATCTTTTGTGGATATTTCTTACGATTCAAAGATGGATGATCTTAATCACATTGTTAATCATGTGGAGTGCATTGTTTCACCTCAACCTACTATTCAAGATCCTTTTCCTCCACTTCAACTTCAAGTTCCACCTAAACCTTAGAAACAAACTAAGGATAAATGACCTTGGGAACTCTCAATTACCTTTGATGATTCTGAGACTATTAAGGCTCCCGATGGTCCCCTTTATATTTATGCTAGGATTACTAAGATAACTACGCATGGTTGTCTTGTTGATCCCATATCTTTAATAAATTTCATTACCGAGGAAAATATTTTTATAAAATACCTACAATGTGATTGTTATGATCCATCTGATGCATGGATCCAAACTTGTAATGGTTTGCCTTGGATAACTTCTATGCAAATTTCAAGTCAAATTTGGTTTGCCTTGGATAAATTCTATGCATGCTATTGCTTCTCCTATTCATAAATGTCTTAAGCTCATTCATAATGGAGAAGTGAAAACAATTATTCATAGTTTGTATCAACCTTCTAGGCTTAGATATTGTGCTACTCTTGATTTCTTTTGGATTTCATTACCTAATTCATGTCCACCTCGCCCTGATAACCTTTTTCGTTCATATCAAGTCTATAAACATGGAAAGATTATCGAGTTAAGCATGCCTCTGATAGCTCTTAACCATGGTATTTTTCCTACTCCTTCTATACCTCCTTTATCCATTATAGATATCTCTATTACTCAACCTCCCAGTGTCATTTCTCAGCCTACTGTGAATCCTATCAATTCTCCTATAGGACCTGTGAAGGAACCAGTTGTTATTCCTCCTAATCCTCAACATGTGTCAAACAAAGAAAAATGTAACAAATCTACTAATGAACGTTGTAAGAAGTGTAGAGATAATGATAGTGCTCATGCTTTTGTTCTTCAATATTCTTTACCTTCTTTCGACCAACCTATGCATGATGTGTTGGAAGAATTTAATGTTCATAATGATGTTAAGATGAATGAGTATGATGATCCTATTCACATCTTAGATCCTATTTTAATTAATCTTTATGAGGAGGATACTCTTGATGATCCTATTGATCTTAGTGATGAATATGAGACCATCGATCTTGATACTGATTTACCTCATATTCTTTCAACTCAATTGATAATTACACCTAGTATCAAGCAATGAAAATCTCAAGAGGATACTTATTTGGAACTAGCTATTATTCCTACTATATTGGATATAGTCCCTCTTGCAAGTTTCCCACCTTCCCTAAATGATATAAACTGAGATGGGGAAAGTAGGCGATGCACTTGACTGGCTTATCCTTCATGGTAGCCTTTTTGTGTTTTCATGTTTTATTGTGCTTCTCTTGTAATGTGTTTGCTAAATGTTTGTTAGACTCTTTTATACGACCCTTGTTACTTTGTTGGTGCAAGGTGATAAACAAATAAAAAATGTTGTACAATTCCTCAATATGTATCTCTATTCTTCTATATGTTGTTTTCCTGTTATGTTATACTTGTGCTATTTTTCGTAACTATTTTCCTTGTGTAGTCTGCTTGGATCTGCGACATGGTAGCACTGATTCTTTTTGGTCTCCATGTCGTGGTCTGAAAAGACTCTTCTTCGTAACTCTTGAGTTTCCTTTCCTCCATTGTGATTGTAGTTCTACTTTCTTTATGGAATGATGTCAATTCATTTGCAATAATGTCATATCTATATATACATATTATCCTATGATCATACTGACCCCACAGTAGGTAGATCCCTTATGTGTTCTTTGTATGTTTATGTGGTATTTCCCTTGATTTGTCTTTGTTTGGGGGCATCTCATAGTGGAAATGTAATCGGTAGAGTTGTTTATTTTATGTTCAAGCCATTGCTCCTTTTAAAGTGTTAGCAATGAATTTAACATGGGGGCATATGATCTACTCACTTTTTGCACACACACACCTTCAAAATATTTTCAAAAATTAAATTTTTTTCCCTTTATGGATTAAAAACTAATCCTTAAAGCATGGATATTTACCTGATAGGATCTCTTGATCCCTCCAGTTTCAATTTACAATGTTTTGATACCTTAAGGTCGAAAGGTGTCCTTAAGACCGGATCTCCCTGATGGGCTGACTAGTGAGTAGACACATTCAATAGGTGGTTCAACTTCATCTTTCCATTTTCATTGTTTCCTTGTGTGGTTTACAATGGGACATAAGTTCTCATTGGGCGAGGTAATCACACCCTCTCTCTTTTTCTCCTTAATTGGTGATGTCTCTCTTATCGTGATCTTAGGGTTGATAAAAACTTAAGTCCCTGGGGGCTTGAGGATTCCTTTATCCCTTTTGATTTTAATAATATTATTTGTTCTTTATGATCTCCTTTACCAAAAGTCTGTATTGAGTTCATACTCTTGCTAAAGTGGGGGCTAAATGTATAGTCAAAAAATGGAATCACTTCCATTATAGATTAGTTTATCCTTTCGAGTACCTAGTTTGGGGTCATGTCAAGCACCTTGAATGGGTCTTTGAATTGGATCTATCTTTTTCCCCCTGTTCTGTCCCATTTCCCACTTTTTCTAGCCTGCTTTTGACACTCCAAACTACAAACTAGGATTTTGACCATAGGGTCAAAGTTGATCTTTTTGGGTCAAGGTTGACCTCGACCTTGACCTAGGTCAGAATTGACCTTTTTCTAACCTATGGTCCAAATTCAAGATTCCCAGGGTTTTAGGGTGTCAGGCTTTGGAAAGAGTTAATTCCCACTTCTAGGTTAGCTGTTTCAGTCTTCAGAACTGTAAAGGGGGAAAAAGGAGGGGTAAGGAGATTGGATATTGATTATTGTTTGATTTTCTTAGAGTGTTTTGAGTTCCTTAACCCTACTTTACATTTAATTGAATTTTATTGATTGTATATTGTAATTGTGATTAGGGAGAAGATAAGATGCTCCACCTTTATCTCGAAATGCACAAATGAAAAATCCAAGTTGATCAACCCAAAAGAGGGATTAATGCATAAATGAATCAACCATTCAGAAAAGAGAACAAAGAGGGAGATATTAAATTCTATTAATTATTAAGTAAATATGATTTATTACAGTAATTGAAAAGGATAGGAAGAAGAACCAACCGTAAAATAATGCAGATCAAAGAATACTATTTTCTAAGGCCTATATTCAGTTTCTGGAGAAACTGAAGTATGATCCGGAACCGGAACGTAGAGACAAACAAAACCCAAAAATATTTTTCTGTTCCAATGTCGTCTTATGAAAAAGGTTGACCTTGACCCACAAATGTCAACCCTGACCCAATAATGTCGACCTTGACCTGCACAGGTCCGACAGAGAATCTGTTCGCGGAGCCTAACAGAAAGCCAAAAAGGGTATCCAGATCTGTGTCCAAATCTATAGTCCCAAACCTGTACCTACAAGAAAAAGAGGATTTTTTGTTGGGGGGAGGGGTTTTCCTTGGTCAAACCCTAGTTTTGGAATTAACCTCAAATATATGTAATTGAAATTGCAGAAATAGAAAAAGTAAATGCATAAATTCACCTTGCTTGAAAAAGTCCATGTGGAGGATTTGAATCCTTGAGTCCACAAGTATGTATGCACCAAATATGTAGAATGTAGAATTGTAGGATGTCTTTAATCTCTTTCTTGTAGATCTCTAACACCAAGTCTTGAATGGGTTCTTGAATTTGGAATAGGCTTGGAAGAAGGTGGATGGAGAGAGCACCAAAAGGGCACTGTGTAGCTTGAATCCTTCAATGGCCTCCAATGGATCTCCTTCATGAAAAATGGATGCTTGAATGGATGAATGCTTGCTTGAAATCTTGCTCCTTAGATTGCTTAAATCACACTTGAAGATAGTTTAAGAATGCTTGATGGCGTTTTAGAAGACTTAGAGGAAAAGAGAGGAGAAGGCTCCCTTTTATATGAAACTAGGGCACAATATTCTAAGGAGGCCGACATAGAATAATTAAATTCCCATTAAAGCCTTTACCCCTAGGAGAGGACCTATATTAAATATAATTTAGGAATTGATGCTTTGGAACCTGAAAGAGCTGACCCAGAAGCGGAAAATAACTTTTGCAAAGACCGACATCCAGAAACTACAAGACCCTAAAGTTTGAACCCTAGGTTAAGGTCAAGGTCGACCTTGCCCTAGGTTAGGGTCAAGGTTGACATAGACCCAAAAGGTCAACCCTGACCTTGAAATCCAGAATCTCAGGTCTGCAGTCGAGAATGTAGAAATCAGGTTGGAAAGAAGTGGAAAGAGGGGCAGAATAGGGGAAAGCCAGGTCAAGATCAGGAACCCATTCAAGGTGCTTGTCATGACCCCAAAGCACTTACTCGGAAGGCTAAACAAGTCTAAAATGGAAGTGCTTCCATTTTACAACTATACAAGAACAAAAATTCTTAAATTATATTTAATATAGGTCCTCTCCTAGGGGTATAGGTCTAATTGGAATTTAATTCTCCTATGTAGGTCTCTCTAGAAGATTGTGCCCTAGATTCACATATAAGGAATTTGTCTCCTCTCATTTTATGTAACCATGATCATCAACTATCAAAGACTTGAAGAGTGAAATCCAAAGGTGAAGAAGCAAGATTTGAAGCAAGAAAACTAGCCATTGAAGAATTCATCTATTCTCAAGCATTTAAGCACTTCTCAAGCACTCAATTCATCAAGAAGATGAATTGGTATCCATTGAAGGATTCAATCTCTATGGAGCCCTCTTATTGAAGATTTCTTCATCCACATTCCTCCAAGCCTCTTCCTATTCCAAGATCCATTCAAGATTGGTGTTGAAGACTTACAAGAAATTGATTGGAGACATCCTACATTCTACATTCTATATTCTACATCCATTTGGTACATGCATACTTGTGGATCCACAAATTTGAATCTGCCACAAGGGCTTCTACAAGCAAGGTGAATTTGGTCATTTAATTTGTTTTACTTATGCAATTTCAATATACTTTGAGGTTAATTCTGAAATCGAGGTTTGACCAAGGCAAAACCCTCCCCCCAACAAACAAATTCATTTTTCTTGTAGGTACAGGTTCATAATAGTGGATCAAAGTGCAGATTCAGATACCCTTTTTGGAAAATTTTTGGGATCTAAAAATAGATTTCCTATCGGAGACTTTTTAGGCCAATTTTTCCCTAGGTCAGAATCAGAAATTTTGGACCAATGGTGACATTGACTTGAGGGTCAAAATTGGAACTGTGTCAGATCGAAAAAAGATTTCTGGGTTTTGTTCATTTTTGCATTTCTATTCCAACTCTGATTGCAGATTTTCTAGAAACTAAGTGCAGGCCCCCTAAAATAACATTCTTCAAATCTTTATCATTTTGAGGTTAGTACTTTTCTCCTATCCATTTCAATCAAAATTCTTAATCTTTCTAGATCTATCACACATTCTTTTCTATAAAATGGGATTTAAGATCTTCTTCTTTATTCTTATTTCCAATTGATTGATTCATTTATGCATTGACCCTTCCTTTGGGGTTAATCAATTTGGATCCTTCTTTTGTGTATTTAAGGTTAAGAGTAACACCTTATCTTCCCCACACATTTTTTATTTCAAACTCCATATCCATTATTTTATCTTACATTTTGCTAACATTCTATTTCTTATGTTACAATAAATAAATTGGACACTTTGCTTCCAGATGCCCAAACAAAAAAAGTGATGAAAGAAATGAAAGATCTAATGATAGAAAATATGATCAAGAATATAGAATCAATCGACAGTATGATAGAAGGAGTAACCAAGATTACAAAGACAAAGGCAAAAAGGTATGTTACATTGCCGAAGATAAGGATAAAGACACCGACACTGATGAAGACATTAAAACAATATTTGTAGCTTTGAAAGAAGATTCAAAAGAAGATGAAAGGTATGTTGAAAAAACAATTATTTATAAATTTAGAAAGCATGATATTTGGGTTATTGATAGTGGCTACACACATCACATGACTGGAGATAAAGAAAAATTTGAATTTCTTGAGCATTATAATGGTGGATCTATTAGAATGGGAAATGATGCACCTTGTCAAGTAAAAGGAAAAGGTACTATATTGTTGAACAATAAGATAAAATGTGAGAATGCATATTGGGTGAAAGGACTTAATTATAATCTATCAATTATTTCATAGTTGAATGACATAGGTCACCGAGTTGCATTTGAAAAAAGCTAAGCTAGAATTTATGATGAAATAGGAAAGTTGAACGACACTGGAGAACAATCAAAAGTTAATCTATTCTATCTTGACACTGTTGAAAATACTTGTTTGATAGCTAAGAATTAAGATATATGGTTGTGGAATAAGCATCTATGTCATGTAAATTTTGACAACATGGTTAAGATCAGTAAGAAAAGAAAAGTAAGATGCTTACCGAGTTTATCTAAACCTGACCATGTTATGTGCAAGAATTGTCAAATGGGAAAAATGTCAAAATCTAGTTTTAAGAGAAAGAATTTCTCTTCTAATGATATTTTGGAGTTAGTTCATACAGACCTATGTGGACCAATGAGAACATAGATTTATTATGGTGACAGATACTTTATTTTATTTGTTGATGACTACTCTAGAATGATGACTATTATGTTCTTAAAAGAAAAATATGAAGCATTTAAGATGTTAAAATGGTACAAAGCTAAAGTGGAAAAAAAAAGTGGTAAAGAACTGAAATGTTTGAGATCTGACAGAGGAGGTGAATTTATTTTTGATGAGTTCACTAACTTTTTCAATGAGTATAGAATTAAGAGATAGGTCTCTGCACTGAGAACTCCACAACAAAATGGGATTGTTGAAAGAAGAAATAGATCGATTGTGGATTTTACTAGAACATTGATGATTGAAAACAATATTGCAGAAGCATACTAGAGGGAAGTTTTTAGTACTGTTGTAAACACATTGAACCAAGTACAACTGAAGAAAGATACAAACAAGACACCTTATGAATTATGGTATGGTTATACACCTAATGTGAGTTATTTTAGAATATTTGGAAGTCAATGCTATATTCTGAAAGATGATAGAAATAGAAAATTTGACTCAAAAGGTGATGAAGGAATATTTATAGGAAAGCAAAAGAGAACTTGAAGACTACAGTAGATTTGTTTACATTGAAGAACCTGACACTTTGCCTGAGAAAATACCTAATGTTATCGAGAAACATGGTAATATTACCGAGCATCAAGATGCACCAACTGAGAATCAGAAAGATATTGCAATTGAAGATCATGATTAAATACCAACTAGAGAACACAATGAAGAACAAAGAACTAAACATGTACTTGCAAAATATGTAAGAAGACACCATCCAAAAAATCATATTATTGGAGATAAAAGAGTTGGCATGATGACTCAAAGTAAGTTTAATAACATCACATGTCTGATTTGTGAATTCAAACCTAAAACTATTAGAGATGCACTTGCAAATGAAGAATAGGTTAATGCAATGAATGAATAAATTGAGAAGATACAGAAAAAAAAAACATGGAAATTAGTACCGAGACTGAGTGATAAGAATGTCATTGGCACCAAATGGATATTCATAAACAAATTGAATGAGAATGGATATGTAACAAGAAAGAAAGCAAGACTAGTGTTTAAAGGGTATGCACAAGAAGAATGTATTGACTATGGAGAAACTTTTGCACCTGTTGCTAGACTTGAAAGAGTTAGAATATTACTTGCTTATGTTGCATACAAAGGATTCAAAGTATATCAGATAGATGTTAAATCTACATTTCTAAATAGAATATTGGAAGAAGAGGTATACATTGAACAACTCGAAGGTTTTGTTGATCCTAATAAGGAAATAATGGTATGTAAGCTACACAAAGCCTTATATGGACTAAAACAAGCACCGAGAGCATGGTATGAAAGATTACATTCCTATCTTATTAGTATTGGATTCATTAGAACAAGTGATAACAAAAAATTATATTTAAAAGGAGGAAATGATGATAAGACTCTTATTGCTGAAATTTTTGTTGATGATACTATATTTGGAGGTAATGATAACTTATGCAAATCATTTGCTAATGAAATGAGGAAAGAATTTGAAATGTCAATGTTTGGAGTGATCAAATTTTTTCTTGGCTTGCAAATTTTACAACAGACTGAAGGAATTTACATTACTCAATCCAAATACATCAAGGAAGTATTGAAGACATTCAGAATGGAAGAATAAAAACCAGTCAGAACACCTATGTTGATAGGATGCAAACTAACAAAGGAAGATAAGACAACTGAGGTAAATTAAACATTGTACAGATCTATGATTGGAAAGCTGATGTATGTTGTACACACAAGACCAGATATTGCACACACATTTGGAATTGTAGCAAATGTTTTTGCTAATCGTAAAGAATCACACTTGACTGCTATAAAGAGAATTTTTAGATACTTGAAGAACACTGAAGATTATGGATTGTGGTACAAGAGAGAAGGGAAATTTGAACTAAAAGTTTAAAAAGATGTTGATTGGGCTGGGAACATTGATGATAGAAAGAGCACTACTGGTGGAGCATTCTTTGTGGGAGACAGATTAGTTACTCGGATAAGTAAAAATCAAGGATGCATATCTCAGTCAACTACAAAATCAAAATATGTTGTTGCTGCAAACTATTCAAATATTGCATGGATAAAATAACTTTTGAAAGGAATGAATGAAGATATCACTGACTCGGTGATAATGTATTGTGATAACACTAGTGCAATAAATATTTCAAAGAATCTGGTGATGCATGCAAAAACAAAGTATATATCTATAAAGTATCACTACTTGAGGGAACAAGTACAAGAAAAAGAAGTTACACTAGAATATGTACAATCAAATGAACAACTAGCTGACATATTCACTTAACCCTTACCAAAGGATACATTTGAGTACTTGAGGGATAGACTAGGGGTTCATCCCTTGCCTATCAGTCACTAAGATGACTAGGAGGTTGCATCAACCTGCATGCAATCAGAATATTAATCATGTTGATGCAAATTTGAACTGGACTAAAAATGGCATATCAGCACACTTCAAGGTACTTACATGACTAAACTGAAAACCAGAGATATTTTTTGGCTAATTAAGAGTTGTATATTTCTTTTTGGCATTATTGTCAAAGGGAGAGAATGATCAGTCTGAAATATCTATCCACTGCAAGGGAGAAAAGGAGAAAAGAGAAAGGGAGAGAAATGAAATATCTATATACAGAAAGAGAGAACATTCTAGAACAAAATAGTTGAAAATCTACGGAAAGAGACTGCATGGTGATTTTTAAATGCTGAAACATATTATATATACAAGATAGGGAGAGCTGCAACATTTTGCATATAGTTCTAGAACAAAAGTTTGGTATTCTATGACATTTTCATATTGCATATTTCATAATGTGTTTCCATCAATGCGAAAGGGAGAGATTGATAAACTACAATTGATTGTATGTTTGAAGTCATTTTGTTGATGATCAACCGAGTTAAAAATGTGATGATAGACATTAATCAATTAATATATTGTCATTGATGTCAACTTATTTGCTTATTATTATGGTAACAAACATCTACTATGAGTTAAAGATCTAGAAAAAACAAATTTTATGTGGTAGGTAATTGAAGAGTTTTGTATACACCGAGTAACAGTGAACACCGATTAAATATAGTGTATATCAAGCATAGTGTTAACCAAGTTAGGGATCGCCAACACATCATGGTATTGACCAAGTAATTAAATCAAACCAAGCCTGACTAAAATGATGAGCTAACGAAATTGATGATTCTAAGGTAATTGATAAGATTTGTTATGAAAATAAATAGCTATGAAAATTCAAGGATGATCGGATGAAGAAGATTGAAATGTGTTTTTGACACAACTGTCGAGGAAGGTTTAAGCAGAAAAATCAATGATGCAGATGTTGGAAATGAATTGAGTAACTAAGAGGGGAGGGGTAAATCATTTACCACAAAAACAAATCCTAGTCCCTTATATGTCTTAATCAAACTTATCACTCTGCTTGGTTAATAAAATATATTCTATTGTTACTTGGTTAACAAAGCAATCTTAAGATATTAAATATGATTAACCTTTAGTGATTAAGTGCAAAAACATAAAGCATAAAGAAAATAACATGTACACAGATGACACCAAGATTTACCATGGAAACCCAATTTGGGGAAACCACCAATTGCAACTAGTTACTATTTTTCACTCTTCTAAAGTGAGCCTTGTTAGGAGCCAACCCTGTTAAAGGTTACAAAACACACTGGTAGGTGTGACCCTGTTAGAGGATTTAATCACCCTATAAGGAGTGGCCTTGTTAGAGGTATTCAAACACTTCAATGTAGAAATGCCACCTTGTGAGAGGATTTATGAAAGACTGTTAAGTCTACTCTATTAAGATATTTGGATCACTTCTACAGTTGTTAGAGAGTAACAATGAGTTGACCTGATTGAGGAAGCAACTGTCTTTGCAAATTCAGATCTTTGTTATCTCTTTAAATGGATCATCACTGATCAAATATTATTTTGCAGCTCGGTCTGGATATTATGTCCTTAATCAAAATTCCCTCTTAGTTTTCCTTCACTCTTCATATCAAAAACTCTTCCACACATTAAATCCAAACTTGACCTTGTATATATATGATAACCCTTGTCAATTCAGCTTGAATACCCTTCCAAATAAATAATAAAACTTAAATCTGTCGGTTGCAATTAACCAAATGAACATAAAGTGCAAACTATTGATAGTCGGATGACACTAAATGCATAAATTAGTTAACACTATAATCCTTTGATGCCCGACCATTACTCAGCTGAAACTAAACTTATTGTACTACCCAAGAGAACTCGGTTAATACATAACTTCCTTTATTAACTGATGGAGCTCGGTTAATACAAAAAAATCACTTGGCTGGTACTGGAGTCTTCTTTAATGCCCGAGAGAGCTAGACATACACTGACTATGCTCGATTAGGTTTAGACATATGTGTAACATCACTATATTTGTGCACAAATTTGTGTAACATCAATGACAATATACAATTGAATAATTGTCTTCAACATGAGATTAAGCAGAAAAATCTAAAGGATGAAAATTAAATGAGCTATGATGTCTATATAAGAGACAAGAGATTCATTATGAATCATACTGATGTGCATACATGCCAAATTCATGCATGTATGGTCAAACTGGTTGAAGAAAAAACCAAGCAATTATGTAGACAACACCGAGCAAGAGAGGAAAGAGCATTTATTGAGAAAAACATAGTATGAAAAATCAGAGGAAATGAAGTGAACAAATTGATCAGAGGTATTATGTACTTAGCATAGATCTGAAAATATGCAAACACAGTTGTATTTGAATTAGATCATTATTGTATTAATTTAACCATTGTTATAGATAAATCTCTTAACCGAGTAGGACATGAAAGTATTTATTATGACATTCTAATGAATTTTGAGTATTTTCTTGTTGACCCCATAGTGAATGATTGGTCAAAAGAGAATTGCTAGTGATAAATCCTCTAACCAGGTCACATTTAATAGTGTGAATTGTAACCTTTAATAGTGTTGGCTCTTAACCGAGCTCACTTCAGAAGAGTGAAATATTTTTTGTTACCGATCCCAGGTGGTTTTTCCCTTAACAAAGTTTCCATGTTAAAAATATATGTGTTAATGTGTATGATTATTGTGTATTGTTATTTTTCTTTACACATTACTTTATCTGCATTGATCGGTAATCACAGTATTGATTTATTGCTACTCGATAGATGAGGAGATGACTAGATGACTAGACAACTTGGTAACTAAAGTTTGAGATCATAGTTTACATTTCATTGAGTTGATTTAAATGTTTTAAATTTTTGTTATATACATCTAGGAAAATTTGGGACTGTAGGATTACTGGAGCTAACTGATTCACCCCCCCTCTTAGTTATCTAACAGTTGTATAAATAGGTTTAGGGGCCTCACCCTTCTTAGCCCAAACCTTGGTTTCACTTCCTTGATCTTCGCAACGTCTTTATCCTTGTTTGATAGTTCCTTTGTTTTACCCTTATGTTCTTTAATGAACATACTAGCAAGCTTACCATCATCACCTCCAACAACTTTGTATCTCAAATGGTAATTACCCCTTGATTGGGAAAACATGTCTGCTGTAATTTGTGTTATTTCTTCATCAGAAGGTCTTGTTAGTGAAAGGGGGGAGAACCATGTTCAACATTGCACTGGTTATCATCAAAAAATTTATTAGCTTGGGCGAAGCCTTGCTGTTCATACTCCTCTCTTCTACTCCTTGATTACCTGACATCTTGATCTTCAAATTAATCACCAAAGTCAAATTCACCCCATAAATATGTCGATGTCATGAATAAATCTACCTCATCATAAATTTTACCAATCCCCTCTTTAATCTCTTCACTAGCAGATATACTTTGTGCAACAACACAATAGTCAAGACTATGAGGTGATTCGCATGCCATACACCAGGGAGCGTCTTCATTCACATTTATGGTGTTTTTCTATAAAGGATCAGGATTTATTATATATGATTTCCCCTTTTGTGTTGGCTGCACAAGTTTCTCATCTTTCCACTGAGTATTGTAAGGATAATTCTAAAATCTGGGTTGCCTACTAAAATTATTATAAGTAGGCTTGTCACCACTAGTATCCCTATCATTATTATTTCCACAAAAATTCATGTCCTTAAATACATTTAGAACCTTATCCAATTTATCATCCTCTTTGGGCTTTACCTTAGAGGATTTGTCATTATCTTTCTTGTTATATCTAGAAAATTTAGGATCATCTCTTCACCCCAATTTTCCAGATACCCTTCTATTACTTCCAATGTTTACAAATAACTTACATGCTTCCCTAATAGTTATAGGCTCTTTATCCATAATAAAGTAAGCCATATTTGCATCATAAGAATTTAAATAAGTATCCATACATACCTTCTCATCCGGCCTCGTGACTTGCAATAATTTGTGCATAGCCTTTTGGAATTGTTCAAGATTATAATTGTCACCCTAAATCAGCATTAAGGATTTATGGCAATTCTATCTGAAAATGGAAACTTCCTCTAGCTATGGGTGAACTATGGATGAGGAAGAATCTCTAAATTCTAGGTTGGTTCCTATCTGATATGGAATATCACCTCTTGATTGAAAATTTAACTGAGAAAAAGGAAGAGAGATTTAAAATTGAACTTGCATAAAACTAGAAAAAGGTGATACACCAAGGAGATTCAGATTCTTTTGAAGCTTCAAACTGACATTCACTTATCATACCTTGAAAGATCTCTGCATTATCATTCAGTGCTCAATACATAGGTTAATTATAAGGTGACAACTAGGGTTTGACCACAAGCAGTACTTTTACCATTAACAACATGCATATTCTGCAAAAGGCTTATATTCTGTAATATGGAATAGGAATCAATGCAATTCACTAAACTATATTCCAAAGGTATTACTCTTATATGAAGAAAATTGAAAAGGAACTTGAACCAATGATCACAATAAGATGAATGTAAAAAGTGGGGCCACTATATTCTTCTCAAAATCTGTATATAAGTTACATGTATGAAATCTCGAGCAATGGCAAGGAATCATGAAATCCTCTTGCACACAACCAAAATTACAAGCATGGACTTAAACTAGAATACAAAGAAAAATGAACCAAAAGCTATAGGAATCAGAAACTCACTAAAGCTCTCTTCTTCACCAATTTGACCCCCTAAACATAAAGCATAAACTCTCTCTAAATAGCCAACATGGCTTATTTCAAATAGTCTTCCCTCCAAAAAGAAAGCCCTCCAAAACCTCTCCATAACTATAGGGTTTAATAAATTACCCTAAAATAAAAAACCCTAAGTTTTAGTCCCCCAAAACTATACTAACTACCAATGTATCAATTACATCCCATTCAAATACATGACATTTTTAGCAATGTTCTATCACCCTATTCAAAACCCGACTACATAACATCAAAGGGTTAGAAACCCTTATCAACTCGGCATCAACCCATCTCTGACTCGGCTGACAACATACCACTATGGTTGATGTTGCTATGGTTTGGTAACTAGCATGGTTTGTATTTGATTTGATCACCACCAGTTGGAATGGATAGTTTTACCCTGTAGTGGCACAAAAAGGTACCAATGTGGCAATGTCGATGCATTTGAACTATAATTGCATTTACTCCGTCTGACAATGGATTTCAAATGAGAGTAAAATATAATATATTCCATTTATTAGTTTCATTTGCATCTTTTAGGGTTTTGTTATGTGGTGTTGCCATGTTTGAAACTGGAAACCATGAATTTGTGCTATGTTTCCGCCTCTGTTATGTAGAGAAACTTTGAGCTTCATGAGATTTGTGAGGGAAAAAATGTCATTTACATGCTCAATGTAAAATATGGCATCTTTATTGTCGCATTCTTCCTCAGCAAAGGCCACATTTTTTGATCTTCATCTGCTTAGAACTCAGGTTCCAACTGTAAGTTTGCTTGCACTTGCTTTAATGTTGGGATGTTTTGATGATATAGTATCTTTGGTCTTCTTTATGCTTGATTTCGGGTTTCATCTGTAAGTTATCATCAGTCTGCTTGAAAGTTTGGAACACTTGATTATGAAGTATTTTTGAAGCCATTTACAAATGGCATTGTAGATTCAATTGTAACTCGGGCTCTGGATTGATGTCTTACCACCATTTTGGGTTTTAAACTGTAGTGTATAAAGAAGACTTGGGGAGTTCTTCTCTGTTTGACCACCACTTGTAGATTTGAGATGCAACACCACTGCAATCTTGGAGTGGTCTTAAACTGTGATTGAGATGTCGACCCATGAACCTCAGCTCTAAACTGGGGACATCTCAGTCATAGTTTCAGACTTATCCCCAGTCTGTTGTGTGATATGTAACTGAGAAAAACACCACGGCCTCCTTTGTATGTCTTTTCACTTCCTCCTTCAGACACGTGGGCAACAGACCAATTTATGAATGTTTTACCTTGACCACTATGTGGGTTTTCTAGCTTATGACTAAAAGATGCAGTGTATGCATTTAGTTTTAGCTTTATGACATCTTTCAGTCATAAGCTTCACATTTTTTGAGCGATTTGCTACAGTCATAAATGGGAACATGAAGACATACCCCACTTTGCACATAGAGATAAGTTGGCTCCATCTAATGTTTATTCCTCTACTTATTGCATCAATATGATCTTCATTTGCTTAGTGTTTTCTATATGTTGGTGCTCTTTGCTTGATGTTGACTGTGTATCTTTAAATCTTCATACAACTCTTGAACTATCATTTGTTTACTATCAAGCCCATGAACCTCTACTTTGCTCAATGTCAAACCTCACTATCATTCTCACATGCTTTTACTTGCATCACTTTAAAATAACCACATAGCTCTGTAGTTGGAGTTGTCAGTTTGATGCTTGTTTCCATTTTGAAGTGAACCACAGGTTTTGAATTATCTGAATGTTTTAATAAAAACATCATTCTTGTTGTCTTCGAATACAAGTAATTAGCAAGCACAATATATGCTTCTTTGTTTGATGACACTCCACTGTTTAAAAAAAGAAACACACATAATATATTTAACTGCAACATTATGTTAAAAAACACTATTAGTTTATAGTCTTGATGACAATACTGAGCATCTCTTTAGCATGTTAGCACAAATATTTTAAATATGCTACTATCTTTAATGTAAAAATACACTATTTTTCTTTTGAAGTATACCTAGGAAAGAACAAACCCATGGGGTTCAAGCACGGGCTCATGAATCCCATGGATTCTACTTCAAAATAGTAAGCTCATTCTGCATATATAATTCTTATCAATATTACATGCCCTGTTCTGTTATCAAGAATTTTCATCTTTTCAAAACTTCTATATGAGATGTAAACTTTGCAAAAAGAAGTTGTCTCAACAGTTTGTCTAAAACACATTATGTATTGCAATATTTTAGCATGATCAAGCATAGTCTTATCTAATGAAGCTTCTGGATATCTTGTAATAATTTTTCCATTATTTTTTTTCTCTGTATGTGCAGACCCATGCTGATCTGAGACTGATAATTTGTGTCCAAACTTGCAGTTTTCACATTTTTCATTGCATGCTTTTACTCTGTCAGCATTTTCTCATTTAACACAGTTTATGCATAATCTTCATGTATGAGATTTCAACTTAGATCCTCCAAGTGAAATTTTAACAAATGTCTAGCAGCAACATATATATGAAGAAGCACTACTGTAACAGTATTTTCTCACTCTCCATCTTTTGCATAAAAACAGTGAATCTTCAGAGTCTTTCAATTCTGCAATTCTTCAGATTTCTTTGTTCATGTCTTTTTTGTAGCATCTTTTGCACCTTCATATGTCTGCACCTCATCCTTCTTATGTACATGAGAAAAAAACTTCTGAGATATCAACCATCTTTTTGCATATAATGCCTTATGTGAAGTTTGAGCATAGGCTCATGACATTCATTGCATCATTTTCTTTAGTTTCCTGCATTTAGTTATAGATACCTGTCCACTTGCACATAAAATAACACTCAATTTATTAGGTCATCAAATCATATGCACCAGTTAATGTTTGTGAGTGAATATAAGATAACATTCAGTCATGAATATTGGTTGGTTTGTGTTATTTGGTGAACTCATAGGTTGATCTAATCATGAAAAAGGTTTCTCAGATGGCAATACTAAGTCCCTTTCATTCAGATATCTGATTATATAGAGAAGAACAACAAATATCAAAGTGATCATAGATAGAAAAAGGTTTCATGTTTAGAAAAAGTCCCTTTAATACTATTCTTCAGATATTACAGATGAATTTTTTCTCATTACATTGATTTCATCAGATTGATATGCAGTTTTCAGGAAGATTGATTGTGTGTTGTTTATGTTCCATTTATTGCTTAGATCCAACTGGATCTAACATCTTTTTCACCATGTTGTAGGTAAAATCTAAGAAGACCTATATGTAGATGAAGATGGACTATGAAGACCTAGGACCTGATATGCAACCAGCAATGGAGACCTAATATGCAAGCATCAAAAACCAACCATAAGGTCATGCATGGGACCTCTACTCCATACTTTCAATTATGCCTTTTATTCTGCAATGTACTATTGTTTTGACATGAAAAGAAAGATGAAATAACATTTGTATAATACATTCAGCTTGAATGCACAATGTAAT
>MU223245.1:0-17020 GCA_018584345.1 Thuja plicata
GAAGGCAGAATGGATCTCATGGAATTCATTAATAATCAAGCTCTTTTTGATATGGAGCTTCAGGGGGTCAATTTTACCTGGTCTAATAGAAGGGTTGGCCAAGAACTCATTCAAGTTAGATTAGATCAGGCTTTGATCAGTGGCTATTGGCCTAAAAAAATTTGTTGTACGCTATCTTCTCTCTTGAAGATTGGATTGGATCACTTCCCCATTTGCTTTATTGCTTATCCAATTACTAAACAGGGTCGCCCGCCCTTCAGGTTTGAAAAAATGTGGGTGGACCATCTGGAGATGGAACAGAATATTAAAGACTGGTGGAAGGTTAAAATTCAGGGTACTACTATGTTTAGAGTTGTTAAGAAACTTCTCAATGTGAAACAAAATGTTGAGACTTGGAGCAAAATAGTTTTTGGTGATATTTTAAAGGTCAAAAGTCAGCTTAAAAAAGATCTTGATATTATTCAGGAAACTATACAACATACGGGTCTCATGGTGGAACTTAGGGATAAGGAAGAAAGAATCTTGGATAAGAATCATAATATTATATCGAAAGAAGAAGATTACTAGAGGTAGAGATCCAGATCTATTTGGCTCAAAGCTAGAGACAAGAATACTTGATTCTTCCATTTATCTGCCTCTAAACACAGAGCTTCTAACAGAATTTCAAATCTCAAATTGGAGGATAAGGAAGTTACTAGTGATAAATAAATTTCTGAGGCTATGGTTTCTTTCTTCTCTTCTTTTTTATCCAAAGATCCTAATTTTGACATGGAGAATCAAAATGATCTTCTCGATAATATTCCTTCCATTATCAATGATGATACTAATCATGCTCTTGTGGCTATCCCCTCTCAGGTTGAAATCAAGGCGGTAGTCTTCTCTTTTCAAGGTGACAAATCCCCTGGCCCGTATGGGTTTCCTATGGAATATTTTTGAAATAGACATCTGTAATGCAGTGAAAGAATTCTTTGGATCAAAATCTTTGCTTAAAGAAATCAATGCGACTTTCTTGGCCTTGATCCCTAAGAAGACTGGTGCTGATTCAGTGGATGCTTTTAGACCGATTAGTCTTTGCAATTCTGTGTACAAAGTCATATCCAAAGTGATTACTTCTCGTCTATTGTCTCTTCTACCCCAGATTATCTCCCCTCAGTAGAGTGGATTTGTGCTTGGTAGGCAGATTCTTGATTCTATTTTGAAGGTTCACAAGGTTATCCACTCAACCCAGGTATCTCTCAACTCTAGTTTCTTTCTTAAGTTGGACCTCTTGAAGGCTTATGACCAGGTTGATTGGGATTTGTTGATCAAAGTTCTAAGATCATTTGGTTTTGGTGAAATTTTCACTCAATTGATTTATCAGCTAATTAGTACTTCTACTGCTACCATCTTGATCAATGGTTCTCCTTCGAGGTTTTTCAAACCTTCCAGAGGTTTAAGGCAAGGAGATCCTCTTTCTCCTATCCTATTTTCTATCTTAGCTGAATGCCTGGGACGCCTTTTTCAGAAGCTTGCTGACATAGGGTCTTTTAAGGGTCTCTCCCCTTCCTCAACCTCTAGACCCTACTCGCATGAATAGTTTTTGGATGATACTATTCTCATGGGCTTCTCTTCTATACAGGAAGCGAGGACTATCAAGACTACTCTTTCTACCTATTCCCTTGGGTCGGGGCAATTAGTCAATTGGGATAAAAGCTCCTTATATTTCATTAATACTCCCAAGGAAAGGCAACACAAAATTGCAAGAATTATTGGGTGAAGAATTGAGTCCCTTCTTGCTACCTACCTTGGTCTCCCTCTTGGTCTTAAACCTCCAGACTCTTTCTGGGGAGGTATTGTTGATAGATTTAATAGGAAGCTGGCTAGTTGGAAAGGAGTCATCCTGAGTCAAGCAAGCAAACTTCAAATTCTCAAGGCGTCCTTACAAAGCCTCCCTGTCTATTCTCTTAGTCTGTTTAAGATCCCTGGTAAATTTGCTGATATCATTGAGAAAATTCAGATAAATTTCCTATGGTCAGGTGTCGAGGAGAAAAAAAGATTAGCCTTAGTGGCTTGGGATAAGGTCTGCACTCCCAAAAAATGGGGAGGTCTGGGATTATGCCCTATAAGAGCTACCAACTTGACCCTGCTGGCTAAACAGATTTGGAGAATTTTTGGTGTTATAAGAGACTGGAATGACATTATTCATAAGAAATACCTCTTCTCCTTCTGCCACATTTCTGAATTTTGGAATACCGATCAGAAAGTGCAAGGTTCTTTTATTTGGAACAATATTCAGAATGCAAAGGATGTGGCTTTTAAAGGAGCTAGGTGGTTTTTAGGTAATGGCAGAAAAATTCATTTCTGGGATGACTGCTGGATGAAAGATTATCCTTTAAACTCTATTACTACTTTGCAACCCTTCATTAATCAGTGCATTCAGAGACCTATGGTCAGGAATTACTGGAGGAATGGATCGTGGATTGATTTGTCCATTTATGATGAGATGTTAAAACCCTTAATGCTAGATCTTTCGATCTGGAAGATTAAGATCTCTAATGAGGATAAGCTCATTTGGGGAATTCTTCCTTCTAGAACCTTCACGGTGGCTTCTTGCTCAAAGCAGTTATTAAAACAACCAAACCCTATCCCCTTTTGGGCTCAGGTTTGGGACAATTCTTTAATTCCTAAAATTAATATCTTTTTCTGGCTGGCTTTGCAAAACAAAATTCTTACCATTGATAACCTCTAGAAAAGGGGAATGGTGCCGACTAATAGATGTTTTCTTTGTAAAAATGCCGAGGAAACTATTTATCATATTGCCATTGATTGCAGTTATGCTTGGGAGGTTTGGAATGAATCATTACAATGCTGGGAGATTAAGTGGGTCTTCCCCAATAAAATGGAAAACTTTTATATCCAATGGCGAACTGCGTCTTCCCCCATTGATCAACATCTATGGAACCTCATTCCTCCTTATGTGATATGGCATTTATGGAGAGAACGCAATGACAGAGTTTTTAGAAACATTGATCTTCCTCCTAAAGTGGTTGTTGAGAAAATAAAGAGAAGTATAAAGGAAAACTTCAAGTCTTCTTCTGGTTGAATGCTGGATTATAATGCTGGTGATATGGGTTTGAGAACCTATCCATAAACATAATCTGAGGGAGAATTCCATCTGGCTTTCCCCTCTGCCTAGGTGGATAAAACTTAACTTTGATGGTATTGCTAAGGGTAACCCGGGCCCAGCTGGTTGTGGTGGCCTCATCCATGATGACATGGCTAATTGCTTGGCTGTGGTGGCCCTTCCTATTGGGGTTCAAACCAATCACATGGCGGAGGCTATGGCCCTTCTTCAGACACTTAAACTTGTCAAAAAACACATGGCACAGAAGGTGTGGATCGAGGGAGATTCACTTAATATCTTAAAATGTATTAGTGACAAGACAAAGCCATCATGGACAATCAAGGATACCATCAAGGAGGCCAGAATCATAATTAATTCCTTTAATCAAGTTATTATTTCTCACGCCTATACGGAGGCAAATGGTACTACTGACAAGTTGGCCAATTTTGCGGTTAATGCCCAAGATATCGTGATTTGGCACAATTATTCCAATCTGACCGTTGATATTAAAGCCAAGTTGGCCTACGACAGATCCCAAAGCATGAGGGTAGATTGGGTGCACCTTGAGAAACTATGATGATTAGACACATCTTAAAAAATTAGAGGGAAATGATTACGAAAATTGGTGTCTTTCCCAAGAACACTAAGTATAGACACGAGCTAACCCTTGTTAATTTCAAAGTTTCCAGTTTTCAGAATTACTATTTCCTCTCTGTGTTTACTTTCTCTTCTGAGAAATGTGTGATCATGGGAGGAGGTCTTAACCGCAAAGAGCCAAAGGACTGTGTTAAATGGGAAAAAATTCCAAAGGTCTGGGAAATTCTTGAGAAGGGTGATCTTACTACTTATATGGAAAGACTGCATGGGGCTAAAGACAGTGCCACTAAATTATTTGTGGACTCATGGAAAAATGGGGAGGTGACCATAGCGGGAATTACTATTAAAATCACATAGGATTTCATAGCTTAGATCTCTGGGCTCAGCACGAAGGGAATTAAGTTCTTTCGGGATAGCAAGGTTTCTCGTAAAGCTATTCGACGTTTTCCAAAGAGTAATGAGGAGAAAAAAATTCTTGTTAAAGAGTCTGGGGGTTTCCATGATGTGGATTCATTCAAAGACATTTGGCCTTCTATCATGGTGGCGATCATGGAGTATGTTACATTGGATGGTAGGTTCAAAAGAGCCCACTCTTACCACTTTGTTCTGCTCTATCATTTTCGGCATAAAATTAGGGTCTCTCTGCCTTTCTTTATTTTACAATCTCTTCGTTCTAGCATAGTCTAGTATAAGAAAAAGGAGAATAAACCCATTATTCATGAAGGGTTGATCCTCTTAATTGTAGAACACATCAAGAAGAGGGCTAGAGATAGCCCTACCCTTATCGCATCCAAGTCTAGGTCGGGTAAAAAAAGAATTAGGGATGGAAATGAGAAAAGCAAGAGTTCTACAGGAAAAAAAATTAAGAAGGAGAAGGAGACTACCATGGATATGGATACCTCTACTAATAGTGTGGAAGGCTATGACAATATGGCTGATTCTACATAGGAAGATATTTACTCTGCTTCCTTGGTGTCAAACTCTGTCTCGGTGGAGAATGATATCACGGATGAGGAAATGACGGGTTCTATGGACAAAGAAAAAGATTTGGATTGCAGGAAAAATAGAGAGGATAACAAGGAGGATGAGGAAGGTCAGATGGTGCCTATTCTAGTTGAGTATGATAGTTTTGAAGACCATGATATTCTGATATCGCCGAAGCTTGAAGTGGTCATGGGTTGTGATCAAGATACTCAGAAGGAAGCTATAGAGGTGGAGAACATTTCCCCTGTCAAGGAGCCAACCTCACCTGTTAAGGAGATAGATAATATCCCTGGTAATTCTTAGAACATTCCTTTTATCAAGATTGTGGATCTACAGGAAAGAAATGTTCAACTGCTAAAGGATGACATGGATGTAAGATTGAACCTCCTTTTGGGGTTCTCCAAACAGCCAAAGCTGCCTCTATGTACTCCTTTTGGTTAATGAAATGGGTGTTCCAAGAAATCAAGAACCTTCACCTTAAGTATCATGCCATTGATGCTAAGGTGGATACTCTGCAGAATCAGATGGAGTCTGGCCCTAACACCAAGGAGGACAAGATAACTAGTAATGATGATAGTAATGTCCTGCAGTTACAAGCCAAAATTGATTCCCTAGAGCATACCATGAAAAAACATATGCATGATTACAACAACTTTATGGGCTCGGCCATGGATTGTTTCCTGACCATTAAAGCTGAGTTGGATACTGGGTCACCAGGTAACAAACCAGAGGACATTACTGTCAACCTGGACAATGAAGGTCCCAGAAAATGCACCAGATCTGCTTGAAAGAAGAAAATTCACGACAGAATCCAGGAACTCTCTGAGTTCAATGCAGCGATGAAGAAGATATCTAAAGCTAAGCAGGAAGCCACTGAGGCTTGTAAGGAGATGGTATAGTGCTCTGGTTTCTAGGTTTGTTGGTTGGTCTTTTTTTGGGGTTTTTTTTTGGCTGTTGGTTTTTTTCCCATTTTTTGTTGTTGTCAGTTTTTCTGCGGTCGGGCTTCCAGTCCTGTCTCTTTTTGGGGTGCCTCAAAGTGTTATCTATGTTTCTAGCTTGTAAGGGGTTTCAAGTCCCCATTTAAAACCTATTTTTCCTACAATCAAAAATAGACCTTGGAATAAATTTTAACTATGTTTCCTATCATTTGCTCGATTTCTCTGTGTGGATCCTGCTTGGATAAGTTATAGTCTGGAATCCATCAGGGATTTGGAATTTTTAGCACAGGTATAAGTAACATTTATAGAGCATGGTTAGTTTAACTAACCTTGTTTAAGCATACAAAGGCATGAAAACTCTTTACCAAAAGACAAAATGTGGTCTCGTGGACTGCAATGATTATAAGTGCAGAAAATGGATTTGTTATAAATGCTTTAGAAACTTTCAAGCAAATGCAATTGGCAGGTGTAAAGCCAAATTCTAAAATATTTTCCAACTTCCTTCCTATTTGTGTTAGAATGGGAGTTTTGAGTAGGGAATGGATATCCATTAAAAGGTGACAGAAGAGTGTTGTTGTAGTTGCAAGTGTTGTGCGAGGTTAATATGATGCGTCTATATACTATGTTGACGAAGACCGAGGCCAAGTTTCTTATGTAGATCATAGAAGGGCATCTTGAATCCACTGCTCTGTGGACTATTTATAAAAATTCCATTGGTAATGTCTCAAAAAATCAAAGATAAAAAAAGAGGTATTCAATTTTTTTTAAAAAGACAACTATCTGGAAAACATGCATTTGTATTTTTCCTTGCTGTTGTTGAGATGAAAATGCCGAGATATTACATGCACTTGAGAAGTCAATAAAATGATGTAAAAATTATTATATTGGTTACAAATGCAATTATTGTCACTAAAGAAATCATCTATGATTGATGCACTTTGTTGTTAATGAATTTGTATTCTTTCTTTGCATGAAGTGTTTAAAGACCTTTTGATCCCCTATTTTATTTTTCCGAGAGAGAGAGAGAGAGAGAGAGTCTCTGTGTGTGATTTGGAGCAATCACTTCTCCATTAAGAACTTTATTGCATAGAGACAACATCATTTTCTAATGGCCTGACAATTAACCTCATGTACTCTATACAGAAGATAGAACAAATTTTTGAGACCTTAATAAAAAGTTTACTTACATTTTCAAGTTGTAGTCAACATATCCAAACATATTTTGGCTGATGTATTTGATTTCTAATATATATTATATGGTTACTACTTGTACTTATAGGAGGTGAAAATAATGTGTTCATAAGAAATTGAGGATAATATTTAAACCAATTTTTTATTATTTTAGTCATACTCATTTTAAACATAATAAATATCAATTTTATTATTCTATTTAATTCAATCATGAAAGGGACCAAACCCATACATTAAGCCATAAGGTGAATGAAAAGGGGGGAGCTCACAAGAAATGAGACCACCAAAAGTCAGTAAGAAAAAAAAAAACCCTACTAAAGAGAAAGATTTTGAATGGAGAAATAATTAGTGAAAATAGGGATCTTGACTCCCACATAGGTTACAGCCTCACAATAGAGGGGTTTAGGAAGGAACCATGAACCATCACCCAAAAAGAAACCCTTGAACTGGAAATGAAACAACCAAGAAAACTGAAAACTAGCAATCAAGAAAACTGAAAAACTAATAGTGAGTTTTGAAAGGCTTCCTACATAACCTTTTAAAGATCAAAACACCTTGCATAGAGATAGTCACAAAAAAAGAAAGAAACCACAAAGACCTTGAAAACAATTGGTTTTGGATGGCACCCAGAAATTCAAGGAACACAAGAGCACTTTGAAAAAAAAATAAAGAAGACATAGGGTGTTCAAAGACAAAAATAGTCATTAGGTTTTTCAGGGTATCCATAAACCTTTTACAAAACAAACTCTTACGAGCAAGGGGCAGAAAAGTGCCTTAAAAATTCTGGTAGATATAACTAGAAGCCATCTATGCAAGGATCGTAATTGTAAGAAAAATGTCAGAAGACCAAAAACTGGGTTTAGGCAAGACTCCCATTTAACTTTTTTGGCTTTTAAGAGGAATCTCAAATACAACCACTTGTATCCTGTAAGATCTTCCCAACAAAGGATCCCTCCTTACTAGCAACACTCATTTTCACCTCAATAGAAAAAAGAGCCTACCTCAATAGGAATAGTTGATGAAGAGAAGTAAAGGCTGAAAGAACACCCACAGACTAACCCCACAAAAAACATGGGAAAAGACCTAGAAATAACCAATAGCCGAATCAACAAGATCCAATTCCATATAACTTGTAGGAAAATAGCTGGTTTTGGAAGGCACCCAGGAACCTCAAGAAAAACCTCTAATAAAAATTTGTTTTCAAATGATGAGGAACCAAAGATTCTCATAGAAATAACATCCCCATCCTTCACGATAACTCTTAAAGAAGAGTCACTAATGACCCTATTAGAATGTGAGGTTGATGTGATCTATGTTGTTGTCATTGATATCACCATATCCTTATTCTAGCCTTTTGGTGTATCGGTTGATGTGGAACTGACTTGTTTGGCGTATCAGTTATGTATTGGTTGATGTACACTGATAGTCTATATATTTTGGTTGAGGTTCTCACCGACAAGTTTTGATGAGTGTTCTTCATTGGATGCAAGATATGGTTGATTGGATCAATCCCATTTGGATGTGTATCCCTTGTATATTTTGGTCCCAACTATGTGGATGTAATGTGATGATCATATCCATTGGAACTGAATATTTTGGAGATGATGTAGCATGTTGGCTTGAGTGAGGCATGTTGTAATGATCGAGGTGGTCCTCATTTCATTCCTTACCACCGTGAGAATGTCTTGGTGTAACCTATTTAAAATTGTATGGCCAACCTAGTGGATTTCATTATGCTACATATATAAGAGATATTAGACAAGGATCTAGATGTGTGTCTGATAAGACTCATACATGATAATATGCGAAGTGACAGAGAATCTATGTTCTTGTGCAGAAATGTGTTGATCTTGGTGGTGGATTCTATTTCTTTTCATGTTTTATGGTTGTGAGCCTTATTGTATTGGTAGTGAGCCTTTTTGTATCAGCAATGAGCCTGTGTATTGGAAGTAAGCCTTAATATTCTGGCAGTGAGCCTTATTATACCTACAGTGAACAATACCGACAGTGAGCAGTTATAAAATCGCCATATCAGTGTCACCTTAATAGGTGTTTTACATTTCATGAGAATTAGCTTCTCTGTGGTTTTTCCCATCTTGGGTTTAAATGTAAAAAATCATGGTGTTCTTTTTGTCAGTGTTTCTATGTTCTTAATGCTTACATTTTATGTGGATGTTCAATGTGCTTAATTGACAAATCTGAAGTTGTTAATACTATTGTTTATGAGTTGAGTGACAAAGGAAAAGTTTTATAAGTTGTGTGGAAATAAATGATTTTCCCCCCTCTCAATTATTTGACTTGTACAACAATTGGTATCAGACCTTGGTTCCTTGGTGAAGGGCTTAACCGCTTGAGGTAGATCCGATGGTGCACAAATTGACTATCCCCTTGTTTGATGGATCTAATTACAGTGCATGGAAAGATCAAATGAAAGGATACCTAGTATCGGTTGGTTACAAGACTTGGAAGCATGCGGAGATAAAGTATGGATTTCCTCATAATGGGCTTACCACTCAGGACAAAATTGAGGCATATGAGGAAAATAAAAAGGCAAGGTATGATATTACTAGTGCTTTATCAAAGACTAAATTTGCAAAAGTTATTTCTTTGAAAACTACTTATGAAGTTTGGAAAAAGTTGAAAGAGATCTATGATGGGAATGAAAAAGTTAATTTATCTAAGAAATCGATAGCTAAAATAAATTATGAGAATATAAGAATGGAAGATGGAGAAGATATATAGAGTTATTTTCAGAGGGTTGAGAATGCGGTGAATGAAGTCAAGAATCAAGGAGACATTGTTACCAATGAATATTTTATGGAGAAGATCTTGATGACATTACCGGACAATTACAGTAACAGGACCTTGACAATTGAAGAGGTGTATAATCCAAAGAAGTTTACCAAACAATAGTTTTTTGGTACCCTAACAACATTTGAGCTGAGAAATTTTGGAAGAGACAAGAGAAGATCTTAAATGACATTCAAAGTAACAAAATCAGATGATGATGTCGATGGAAATGATGAAGAAGAATTTGAGACAAACTTCACAAGAAGATTGAAGAGAGGTACCGACAAGTATAAAGGTATTTTACCTCTAAATGTTTTATATGTGGTAAAATTGGTCATTTGGAAACTATATGCCCAAAGAGGGGTCCTAGACAGAAGTTTAAGAAGTTCAATAAGAAGGCTTACTATGTGATTGAAGATGCTAGTATCTCAGATGATGAATCAGAAACAAAATATTATTTGTTTTATGCTGAAGAGGATAAGAAATCAGAAATTTATATTACTAACATTTGTGTTGAAGTTGATAATGATGTTGAAATTGCTTTGTATGTTAGAATAAAAAAATGAATGGTTAATTGATAGTGGTTTTTCTCATCATATGACTGAAGATAAAGGTAAATTTGTATCACTTACCAAGTATGATGGTGGTTTATATCACAATTTGTTGAGTTTCGGGTGTAAGTCTAAAAATGAATATGAGAATATGCCAATGAAAGTAAGATTGATCTATCATCTTATACATGTCTTAATTAAAAATAATGGTAATTGTAGAAAACCTTTAAAAATCTCAAAGAAATATAAACTCAAGTGCTTGGGTATAAACCATTTGACCTAATGAAATGCACATACGTTAGAAATTATGTGGTAGACATTCCTACAGACATCAATATCTTTCAATGCCTCCTTTCAATTAATTCGAAAGAAATTTTGACTCAAAAGGAAAGTGTCATTAATAGTCTCATTTATACCTTTTATCACTTCCATTTATTCTTTATAATGAATCTTCTCTCTTCTTGGCATTGGTGGGTGTTGATAACATATTCAAAGGCTCTCATTTATTACAATTAGAGAAAATGTTGGTCACAATTGTAGAATCTGGCTTTACAACCGCTAGCTGCAATTTTCTCTATATTTTTAAAATGACCAATGAGAGTAGACACCATGCTTATTGGCTACACAACCATTCCACAACATATTTGTGTTATTTGTATTTATTTCATCTTTTCTATTCCCCATAATAGAGGTATATGGCTTCATAAATGGTGCGTTATCCTTGCCTTATCATAAATGAACTAACATGACTTGGATTTGACAAAGCCAAAGCTAGGTGATGAATCATGTAAGAATTTTCTCTGATATCGAGTAATGACTGCTACAACAGAGGAATCAATAAGGAAAAAGTAATGATTGGGACAACTAATCATATATTTTTGGCCTTTATATCCAAAAACAAGGAGGCAGTGTGCATGAACAAATTCAGACCTATTGTTCTATGCAATATGACATACAAAATTATAGCCAAGATTGTTGCAAATAGACTAAAAGTAGTACGAAAACACATAATATTAGAAGAATAGAGTGGATTTTGTTGAGAAAATGGTGTTGTTCATCTTCCATAACAATGTTTAATATTGTATTATTTCATTTTATTATGTAAATGTTGCACCTAGATGGATGTGCAACATCTAGATATTCTCATGGAATATTCTTTGTGAGTTGTATTGTAACAGTATGATATTATTTGATGTAATTATTTATTATTAGGGAAATAAAGTAAATAAAGTACCCAATATTGAATGTGGGTCAATGGGGTTAGGTAGCACATGGTTTCTATAATACCACTTGGTGGGTTTGTGGGAGCTTGTTTCTATAAAAGCAACCGCTAGAGTAGTTGTTAAGGTTAGACAAGTTAGCCAAAGGTAGCATTTGTGAAGGTTGGAAGCATGACATGGGATGTGTGAATTCATGCTTGTTCACATGGATTGCTTGGTTGTGGCTAGGGCTTTGAAGGTTTCCATGGTTGTATTGAAATGGTGTTTTGTTGAATAATACATGTTGATGGATTATTTTTGAGGCTAGGTTTTTTCTTCATGAGGGTTTTCCCAGGGTATATCATGTGTCACATTTTGTGGGTATGTTGTCTATTCTCTTGCATGTGGATTCTAAGTGCTTATTTGCATCGGATCTATTATGGGTTATGTGAAAATTGTCATATGGTTGTATGCAAGTTTCTTAACAAGTGGTATCAGAGCTATGGTTTTATGGTTGTAACCCTAAGTTGAATCCGTTGGAATGCATGAAAGAATGTAAGAAATGAGAAGATGTATGAAATTTGTAGGCTGTTTATTGAAGATCTGAGAGTTTTGGGTTTGTTTTTATGATGGGTTTTTGGCAGATTTTTGGCATGAAAAAATTGTTGGTCAAAAGGTTTTTTGGATGTTTTAGTTAAATGAGGGTTTTGGAGGGGAGTTTGCTGAAATTTCCTCCTATGAAGGAATGAACCTCGCTATTAGATCCGGCTTGGCCTTTCCATAAATTTTGATATGTAATTTTCCCTAGTTTGGCCACGTTGGAGGAAAATGCAAAATGTTTTTGGTTGCAGGCCATGACGACCGTCAAATTTAACCCCGTAGAAACCTGTAAAAAATTTTAAAAAACCGTTGGTACTTGCAAAGTCGGAAATTTTTTTTTAATGTTTTTTATAATGCCGAAATGACATGTTGTTGGGGGGATTTAAAATAAAATAAATTATATGTTACGGTGGGTGGGGACACCACCCCCCACCCCCGTGGTGTACTGTAGTTCTTCACTGTGAGCTACCTCCACAGTGGTTTGCGGGTACCACCGCAAGCTACGGTGGCTCACAGGCCCATTGTAGTCGCCTACAGGGCAGTACAGGGCCCGTAGGGTGTGGGCCCAACCCTCTTACTAGTTACCCTATTTTTTTATTAAGTTTTTAAAAAAAACCAAAAAAAACTTTGAATATTTTAAAAAGTATGCCATGTTTTTTATAAATGTTTTTTAATAAAAAACTTTGATATTTATAAATTGCATTATTAAATAATATTTGTTGCTGAATTTTTTTAATATGTTGTAATTTGGGGTCAAGTTGGACCTGGAAAGGAAAAATAAAAATTATTTTTTGGCATATTGGAGAAATTTTTGAAAATGTTTTTATGGTGGCATTGGTCATTTTGTGGGATCTTGTTATTGTATTTCTGGCCAAATTGGTTGATTTATTTCACAGAAAATAACTTGGGCATACAGAGACGGATTTTGGACTTCAAATATTTGACAGAAAACTCTTGGAGATCTCTACGCTTTGGTTTAGATTTGGTGCAAGTTTGGCATGATTTATTTCCGGATATATTGATCTGAACAGTTTATGGATTATTTTGCCTATGGTGACATTGTGAGTTTATGACATGGTTTTCTCTTGGAGATTTGGTATTGATGTCATTGTATACTTAGTTTGTATATCAGATTGGTCTCATGTTGACATATTGGTATTAGTATGTGGTTTGGATATGTATGGTTCAATGTTGGGTATATAGTTTGTGCAATTATGTAAGTAGTTTATACTTATAGGTTGCATTTATTGCTTGGATATGGGTTGTCTATGCCCATTAATCTTTCATTATGGATATATATTCAGATTGGTGGCATGGTTTTGTCACATGATTTTCTGATTTGTTTTCATGTAGAGAGGATGATGTGTTTTTACCGAGTACAGTAATGGTGGAGGATTGTGGTTGACTATGTTATGCTGACAGGTATTTTGATTGATGATTATTTTAATTTGATTCATGATTTGGTTATGGCGGCATATCTTATTGGTTGAGGATCATGGTTATTTTGGTTTCTTTATGGAAGCTCATGTTTGCTAGCTTTGAGTTCTTTTATGGTTTGATGCCTTGGTTGATTCTCGTGTTAGAAGATGGTTTTATCATGATGTCATGGATAGCGTCGATACACAATTCAGTGGGAGCTTGCGACAGTGATGATGTGATGGTGTAGGATTGGTTCCTAGTTTGTTTTGTATCTACCTGGTATAGGATATGGATATCATGATGTCATGGGTGACTCAGTACCACAGTTGAGTGGGAGTCGTTGGCAGTGATATGTATTGAGTGTTTGCAAATGTTGGAGGGTGTCTTAGATCTTGTTGCGGCAGAAGTGTCTTTGACTTTTTCTTGTGCACTTGTAGGTGGTGGTTATCTTCATGGTGTGTCGAGATGGTTACATCCTAAGTAGAGGTGTGGTTTATGCTTTCATTTGACATGTTATCCTTGGTTTTAGGATGGTTTCATTTTTATGTCATGGTATACTCTTAATACACGTTTAGATTTTTTTGACATGTTATGGTATGTTCGTATGGATCTTTTTATCTCTTTACTTGAGATGGTTTAGATCACGGTTGTCATGTTTATGATCCTAATTCCTAGGTTGGATTTGTGACATTGATCTTGGTTTACTTTCTTGGTATTGAGTACATTGATCATTTACTAGATACTTCATGATATTGGAGTGTTGCATTTAGAGTTGGCATGGATTTATTGGTTCCAGGTGCTCATGGATACTAAGAGACAGAGGCGATGTTGATTTCTCTTGGGATTAGAGATGTATATATTGGGACGGTTGATGGTTTTAATAGGAAGACCGAGGAGCATTCACCTAGTATGGACTTTAGAGGAGAGTATTCTTAGATTAGTCTTGGTTGGATACTTGGATACCTTGATGAGCATTCTAATTCTCATTCTTGGTCTACTCAGCAGTTTACTACTTGAGAGGTATAGCCCATTGTTTCTTCTTAGGTGCATTATGTTTATGCTTAATTTTCATTGATATGGATCTTGAGCTATGGTGTGAGTTAGTTCAGGAGGGTTCATTTGAGAGATGGTTTTTTCATTGTTCATCTCCTTGTGAATATGTTGTTAGTTTGATATCATTATGGTTGAGTTTAGGAGATGGTTTTATTGGGTATGTTTCTTAGATTAGGAATGGTTATGAGTTTGATCTTCTTGTGAGAGGATTGCATCCATGTTTGGTTATATCTTAAGGTTTGGGTGTTGTTTTGAATTCTTTTATGGGGTTTTATGGAGGAGATAATACTTGGCATAGTTGACATTTAGAGGTGTGTGTAGAAGGATATGATTTTCATATTTTCTCTTTGGTCTTGGTTATCTTCTGGGATATTGAGTTTCACTTTCATTGGATTTGAGATTGGTTGGATGTTTGTGATTATTGGTTTTTTTTCATGTGTGTCATGTGGGAGATGGCATGGTTATTCATTTATCTCTTTCCTTTGATGGTTGTGGATAACTTGGGAGAGTCATGGAGACTTTTTATGATGGTTGTGTTTGTAGGATATTGGTTTATATGTTGCATATTGTTGCGGATTTCCTTGATACTACATAGATTCACTTCTATGATATGGTATGAGTGGATTGATTTTAGATTTTATATTACCTTTGCAGTGGAAGATTCTTGGTGTGTATGTTGCAGGTATTGCATTTGAGTCTTGTGATTGTAGGTTACAGGTTGGATATGTTGATTTTGGATTCACTTGGTATACCTTAGAGGTATGAATAGTTGGATGGGTTAGCACTTGATGTGGATGCTATTTCAGCTATGGATTTGACAATTATGGATACATTTGATTACCTTTGGACTGAGTGTTTGTTCTTGGGATATCAGTTGGTACAGGATTTATGATTCTTATGTGACAGGTTGGGTGGATTTCTCTTTGGATGACTGCTATGTATGTCTAGTGGTTGTGGCATAATAGGAGGTGGGATCATTCATGTATGAGATGGTGGATACTTTGATTTTGTTGCGGGTACCTAGATGGATCACATGGTGTACTTTGGGTCATGATGGTGTAGGTGCTAGGAGCGATTGTTCCATTGTTCATTTATGTGGCTATGTATTGACCCTTGTGAAATGTATACAATAAGTGTGAGATTGTTGATAAAATTGTGTTGTACATCTTGCATAATAATATTTATTATTGTATTATTTAATTTCAGTATGTAAATATTGCACCTAGATGGATGTGTAGCATATAGAGATTCCCATGGGATATTCTTTATGAGTTGTGTTGGTATTTAAAATTGTTATGCTACAAAAAGAAACCAATATATCTTGAGGCTGATGTTAGGAGTGGTTAGCTCCAAGTATGAAAGCTCTATAAGATAAATGGACCAACTATAGGGTCAAGAATGCCCTCTACACTTCTGGCTCTGCAAAACCAAGGTGGGTACACCTATCCAGACTAAACTCAATTCTTTACAACACCTTTAACCTATGGATTTGAACAACAGATAGATGGTAAGTAAGTACTAAATTCCAACCATAGCATTCATTGACTCTTCACTACCATGGGTGGAATAAGAGGAACAACTGTAACTATAAAGAACTTGTAAACGAGTTTGATAAAAGTTTGGGGACAAAATATAGACAAACCATTCAGATATGTACCTCAAAAAAAATACTAATTCTAGATCAGTGCCTTATCCATTGGGTTAAATCCTAAATAAAATATTGAAACTGAAACACCTTAATGGAAAAGATTCAAAGCCATGAACATAAGAATTCTCAAAATCACATACTAAATGTATGTTTTGCACATGTGATGATATCTTGATCTCTTGATGAGTTAGTTCATAGATGATAACATCATTTTATAATGTGGATGTGATGAGTATATTACTGATATAAATATGTCTTTAAATGATACTAATGTGAAAATGCAAATGTATGTTTCTTTTGTTTTTCCAGTTTGTGCGAAATAGATGTATGGATGCACTTAGGATGTAGAAGTAAAAATGCAATACATGGATGCTTTATTTTTTGTATTTTCTCATTTCTGCTTTTCAAATGAATGCAAAATGTATGTTATGGATGTGCAACAATATTTAATATCAGTAATATGGATGATGTAATTAACTTGATGATTCAGAAGAAGATAGAAACCATTTTTGAGCTTAAATTTCCTTATGATGTTTTTGTTGTTATAAATGCATCAGGCAATCTTTAAATGCAGCTATATGAAGACTCTTAGGACTTGTCACTAATTTAGCAAAGTTTGCAACATTTTTATCATCATTGGGCACTTGTCAGAATGGATACCATCAGATAGTACAACCATCACTAATACCTACTAATATTATGAAAGTATGAATACTATGTTTTATTGAAATGTCGGAAATAGACTTAGGTACCAAGGCATAGAAGCCAAGATAACAAAATAGTCACCTTCCTTTTAATATACCAGATTCTGAGTAAGGTGAGATATTGGACCCACAATGACCTTGAAAATTCATATCCTTGGGTACATTATGATTCGTATACCTTAGTGAGAATCTGGATCAGAAAACAGACAAGGAAATTGTGTCAAACTCACCGTAGTTTACACA
>MU223245.1:17165-37372 GCA_018584345.1 Thuja plicata
GCCTCCTATCCTTGTGACTCTTTGTCTTTGCGCAAACGTCATTGAGCAACTAAGAAGACATAATAAATTATCAATTGAGAATCAATCAAATAAAATTTATAATTACTTAGATGCCCCTAGTTGAAAATATCATCACGACATTAAAGAATCATAATCAAACCAATAACAAACTGTGTGTTTTTAAGTAGTACTTGTTCATTCATCTGTCAAACACAGTAAAGATTCATCAATTAGAAAATTAGAATATAAGCAATATGGTGTTCCATGTTTGTGCATTGATAGGGTGATCCACTCATGTTTGCGACCCAACACGGCTTGTAGGAATGCTGTTAATGTTAATGTCATGTCCCATGTTATGAAAAGACACCCTTGTTTTGAAAAGTGACATTGTTTTGCATGTATTGAGTAACACCATGTTTGTGAAGCGAACCATCCTAAAGTAACCTAGCAACCGTAACTGACTATGCCAACAAAGATACCCCCAGTGCAGAATGAATTATTCCTAAGACGTAAAGATCGACAAATCCCAAGCGAGGATAAGATAGTCATGTAGGAAAATGAAGTCAGCGTATGAGCACAGGAAAAAGTTATGAAGGCTTAGTATCAGTAGTGTATTGATAGATGGAGCGCAGAACACAAGTGATGCCTGATTGCCAGGTTTTCGCCACTTGGAAAGATCTTTTCTCTCTTTTTTTTTTGCTACCAAGATGCCTGTTTTACCAGGTGCTAATCAAGGCACTTTTCTCTTTTTCAATTTTTTTTGCTATTTTTTCTTTTTTGAATGTTTTTGTAGTATCAAGGTGCCTGTTTTACCAGGTTTTCACCAAGGATACCCATTTTGAAAGACCTTTTCCACTATTTTTGGATTTCTTCAGGATCAGTTTTCTGAATGTTTTTGGTATTTTTGCAAGAATTTTTTGTTGTACAGGCTCTGCTAGCTGAACATTAAGCGTAGAACCACTTCAAATGTAGAGTGTTGATAGGATCTGGAAGAATCTCTCCCTCGAGTGTAGGTATTTGTTAAGCTCCAGTCCCGAAAGTAGCAGTGATAACATAGGGTCCCAGCCAGTTAGGTTCAAACTTTCCTTTCTACTCTTTGTTAGGCTGGTTCTTAGGATTCTCTTTCAGGACAAGGTCTCCCACCTCAAACTTGCGTGGTTTAACCTTCTAGTTGTAAATTTTGGACATTCTTGCTTGGTACACTTTGAGGTGATCGAACGCTTGTTGTCTGTGCTCATCTAGTAGGTCCAGAGAATTTACCCGATCAATGCGGTACTGCTCATCAGTAACTAGTTCTTGTAAATATATCCACAAAGAAGGGATTTCAACCTCAATAGGTAGTACTACTTCAATACCATAGACTAGAGAAAATGGTGTGGCTCCAGTTGGTGTTCAGATGCTTGTTCTATAGGCCCATAGTGTCAAATTTAGTTGTAAGTGCCATTCTCTGCCAGACTTGCTCACAGTTCTGTGTAGGATCTTGAGAATGTTTTTGTTTGATGCCTCAGCCTGTCCATTACCTTGAGGGTAATAGATTGAGGAGCAATGTTGAGTGATATGGAACTATTCACAAAGGTCATCAATGTCTTGATTTTTAAATTGGCCCCCACTGTCTATCACAATTGAAGAGGGTATCCCATATCTACAAATAATGTAGTTCAGAATGAACATAGCCACCTATTTTCCAGTGGCTTTGATTAGCGGCACAGCTTTGACCCACTTCGTGAAATACTCAGTGGCCGTAATGATAAACTTGTGTCCATTTGAAGAGTTGGGATATATCTGTCCAACCAAGTCAAAGGCCCATTGCTGAAATGGCCAATGTGTTATGAAAGGTATTAGTTCTCTGGAAAGAGCATGAATAAGGTTTCCATGTGTCTGGCATTTAAGACATGCTTTTGAAAATAGAATAGCATCTTTCTCCATGGTAGGCCAATAATAGCCTACTCTGAGCAGTTTCTTGGCTAATGAAAAGCCATTTGAGTGTGATCCACATACACCTTCGTGGACATCTTTTAATGCCAGATCAGACTCTTCTAGTTCTAAACACTGAAGAAGTGTACCCTCAAGACTTTGTCGATATAGGTTTTTAGTTATGAGGATGTAACGCAATGCTATCATAATCAGGGATCTTTTCTTGTTTCTAGATAGATTGGTGGGAATGGTTTGGTCTGAAAGGTAAGCAATGATACTGGCATACCAAGATTGATCTGGGGTATTCAAGGCACATATTACCTGGTATTCAGGATTAGCAAAGGTAGGATAGGATATTTCTTCCACCAAGAAGTCATAGCGGAATTGATGTTCCTCCAATCATAACATGGATGCCAAGGAAGCCATAGCATCTGCAGCCTTGTTTTTTGATCTTGGTATCTGCTGGAAGGTGAAAAAGACAAAGTACTTCTTTAGATCATCAACTAGTTGCTTGTAGGGCATCAATTTTTCATCTTTTGTTTGATATTCCCCATTGACTTGATTGATAATTAGTTGAGAGTCACCATACGCATGTAACTCAATGATCTTCCATTCCATAGCTAGCTTGAGGCCATCGACCAATGCTTCATACTCTAAGATATTGTTGGTGCATGGAAACATCAATTTGTAAGATTTAGGAATCTTGTATCCTTGTGGAGTTATGAAGAGAACCCCTGCTCTGGATCCTTGTTGAGTAAATGAACCATAAAAGTACATCTTCCATGGATGTTCAGTGAGATGCATGATTGTTTCATCAGGGAATTCAATTAGTAACGGTTCATCATCCTGAAGTGGTGAATCAGCCAATTGATCTACAAGTACCTATCCTTTAATAGCTTGTCATTCAACATATTCGATGTCAAACTCACTTAGAATTAGGACCCATTTTTCCAAACGTCATGTTAATGTTGTTCTGCTCAAAAGATACTTTAGAGGATCAATCTTAGCAATGAGCTTCACTGTATGAGAGAGCATGTAGTGTCTCAATTTTTGTGATGCAAAGATGACTGCTAAGCATGCTTTTTCAATAATGCTATAATTGAGCTCATAAGTGACTAGTATTCTACTAATGTAGTAGATAGCTCATTCTTTCTTTGTGTTATCTTCTTGCGCCATTAATACTCCTAGGGATGTAGCTATATCTAAAATGTATAAGAGAAAAGGTTTTCCATGAATAGGTGCCATAAGAATAGGTGGAGTAGCCAGATACACCTTTAATTCTCTAAAGTTCGATTCACAGTGTTCATCCCAGTTGAATGTAACCCAGTTATGTTGTAATTTAGTAAAGGGTTGTGCCTTATCTGCAAGTTGGGACATGAATCTCCTGATAGACTGGAGTCTTCCTTGTAGCATCCCCATTTGACTAATATTACATGGAGGATTCATCTCTAGAATAACTTTTACCTTTGCAGGATCTACCTCGATTCCCTTTGCTGATACTATGAATCCTAGGAGCTTGCCTGATTGGACCCCAAAGGCACATTTCTTTGGATTGAGCGTGAGTTGGAACTGTTCCATTCAATCCAATATCTTTCTCAAATCAGCAATGTGAGTACCTCTTTCTTTGGATTTAGCCAATGTGTCATTGACATAGTCCTCCATGTTCTTGTGCATCATGTCATGGAATATTGTTGTCATAGCTCTTTGATATGTTGCACCGGCATTCTTTAGCCCAAATGGCATGACGTTCCAGAAAAATGTGCCCCATGCGCATGTGAATGTGGTTTTCTCTTGATCCTCAGGGGCGATCTTGATTTGATTATAGCTAGAGAATCCATCCATTAATGAATACATCTGAAAGCCAGTTGTAAGATCTATGATCATGTCAATGTTTGGTAGAGGGAAATCATCCTTTGGACATGCTTTGTTTAGGTCTCTGAAGTTCGTGCAGATCCTAATAGATTTATTAGTTTTTGAAATGGGGACCACATTGGAGATCCATGCTGCATAGGCGATGACTCAAATGAATCCAGCTTTTAGCAACTTTTCTAGTTCTGCTTTCACCAATAATGCAACATGAGGATGCATTTTTCTAAGTTTTTGTTTCACGGGCTTGATCCCGGGAGCTATAGATAGGTGGTGCATAATGAGATTAGGATCCAGCCCTAGCATATTAGTGTAAGACCATGCAAAGTTGATCTTCTTCTCTCAGGAACTCTGTGAACTATACCTTCTCTTCTTCTGATAAAGATTGTGCTAGATGAACTATTTGGGGATTTTCAAAAGTGCCCAAGTTTACTAGTTGTGCTGGTTCAATCAATGCCGAAGATCTCTCTTGAAAGTGTTCAGGGAGGATATCAAGAGTCTCATCCTTTGGCACCTCTGAGAGTTTTTCACCATTGGATACATCTTTTTTCTTTACTATTTTAGGATCTAATACTACCACAGAGTGGTTTTCACCATCAGTCTTCTTTTTCTTTTTATTTTTTAGTTTGTGACTAAGAAACTTGATATCCTCCTGTGGCATGTGCTTGCTCCTTGCATTGGTGGAAGAAGGGTAAGGTTAACAAGAATTGAGATAAAAAGCTAGAGAGTGGTCATTGGAGAAGTCAAGGATAGGTGTAGGATCTATTTTAGTCCAATCAATTAGGTCTGGAAGTACCAATTTTAGGGAGTTAGATTCTGGGAAGGACAACATCGTGTTAGCATCAAAACCATTAACTGACATGACATGGTCTATTATGTTAATATCTTCAATGTTTAGATCAATAAGAGTAAGATCATTGTTAAAAGGGTCATTGTCAGTCATATATGGATCAAAATCTAGCAACTCATCAGTAGAAATATCATCATCATCCCTCTGTAAAAGGAGGATCCTTGCTTGTAGCCTATGAAATTCTTCTAGAGTTATGTATTCACCAGTGTCTCCATCAATGATCAGGGGAAGGAACTATTCTTCTGCTTCGGGAGGATCAATATCATTGAAAGGAGTGTTAGGTCGTTTACTAGGAGTTGAGGAAGCTGCAAACATGTGAATTGTATCTATCCCAATATCTTTGGAGGTAATAGATAACTGATCCCACTCATATTCCTGAGAGTCCATGACATCATCATCAAATCTGGTTAAATATTCAGTAATGTTTATTTGATGGACTTGGTTAGCTGCTTGTAGATCAAAGTAAGGTAGATCTAGAACATGTGAAATTGTGACTAATTGCCCCCAGTTAGGATGTAAATTATGTAGTCGGGGTTCCTCTTGAGTGATCGTTTCTATGGTGTCTCCTACCTCTTGAATAGGAGGTTGTGCTAGCAAAGGAGTGTGAAAATCCGGTGGTACCTCAAAGCTAGGTACATAGCATTCTCCTTGATACTCAAGATTCTCTGTACCAATATGTAGTAATCTCTCATAAGGCCATGGTTCCAATATTATTTCATCTATTTTATCACTCCCTATTTCAAAAGGTGGACTCTTTTTTGAAGTAGGTTTGTTGGATTGAGTATTAAAACCCAGTCCTATTTTATCTCTATTGAGGTGGAACTCCATGGGTATGGGTTCAATGATCCCTCTTCCTGTGTCATTTAGAGGTCCCTTTCCTTTGTAACCCATTTGTTTGAGGAAATCATATCCCTTTCCATACTGCTCGGGGGATATCTTCACATGTTTGACCTCAGATTCTACTGGTTCTCCTTTGTAAAGCCAGTCTAAGGTTGCATGTTCTTCTGTGTTATCTGAAGAAGAGGTGGATGCCTTTATCATACCAATTGCCTTGTATACTTCTGGCTCTTTGACTGCTAGAGGTGTGAATGTTGATGAAGGTTTTCAATAGGATCTCGGTGATACCAGAAGTTCTATCATTGAGGGGGTTAAATCTAGCTTTTACTCTCCCATACCTGTCTCTTCAAGTTTCAAAGTTTTTTTAAAAAACTCTTCAAAACTATGTCCTTGGTTGTTTCAGGAGAAACTACATCCATAGCCTCTTTGTTGTGGGGGATCATGCTACCTGCTTTGATATTGTTGCAAGTGTAGTTGGCATCGGCAGGAATTGTCAGTTCCACCCCATTATGTGGAAACTTGATGCATTGGTGATAAGTGGATGGTACAACTTGCATTTCATGAATCCATGGTCTACCTAGTAGAATATTGTAGGCCAGGGGTAAATCTAGAACTTGACATATGACATCCCTTTCAATCGGCCCAACTCTTATGGGTAGACAAATAATACCTTTGGAGGATCTTTCTTCCTCATCATAAGCTTTGATGGTTATCTTGTTTCTAGAGTCAATTGTTTTCTCTGAGAGGCCTAACCTCCTGACTAAATCCAGTGTACAGATATTTAACCTAGTGCCTCCATCTATCAATACCCGTCTAACATGCGATCTATGAATAAGGACTTCGATATGGAGGGGTTGATTGTGTGGATGGGTCAATGACTTGTCATCTTCTTCAGAGAAGGAGAGATAGTGTGGTGTTGAGATATGATTGACCATCACTTGAAACTTGTCTATATCTATATCCTTTGGAACATTAGCAGCGTGTAGAGCTTGTTCTAGGATTTCTCTATGCACAGTGGATATTTTGAGCAACTCGAAGATGGAAATTTTGGTAGCGGTTGGTTGCAATTGGTCTACCAAGTCATATTTTTCTCCAGGGATAGTGACCACGTGTTTTTTTGTTGGTTTAGGAATAGTGACAATAGAAACCTTGGATGTTGACGTTGGTGTCAATTTTGGAGGTCCCTTGACCATAACCTGTGCTTGGCTCTGGGTTACAACATTTGAGGAGGATGAAGCACCTTTGATTGTGATCACATTAATGAATTTAGTTTTAATATCAAGCATATTGATCACATTGTCATGTTTGGAATAGGTGTAGTTTACCTCATTACCCTTCCCTTTGGAATTTTCTCCTTGATTGTAATTGGGAAAAGGTTTGTTGAATGTTGTATGGTCCTCATTGGTAGTATGTTTGTCTACCTTGATCTTACCTCCTTCAATGAGGTCTTGGATAACGTGCTTAAGCTTGAGACAATTATTTGTCTTGTGTCCCTTGTTTTTGTGGAAGATACAATAAGAGTTATCATCCCACCACCTGGGTTTGACCATTGGTTCCCATGGTTTGGAATCGGGAATTGTAAGAGCTTTTTTATCCATTAATGTTTTCAAAACCGTCTCAAGAGGCTCCCCCAAAGGAGTGAATGTTCTTTGGGGTTTTTAAGTCCATGTACGTTCCTTGTTGTTAATATTGTTTGTTTTGGGAATAGGAGGTGTTACTTTAGCCTCTTTGCTTGCTTGCATGCCATTGGTCAGATTGAACACTTCGGGTTTAGAATTAATGTGATAGGCATCAACTACTCTGTCATTAACAACATTTTTTCTTTGTTTCCACCATTTAGGCTTGGAGTTGGAGCTACTGCCTTTGTTCTCATTTTGAAGGGTGATCTCCCCCTTTTTGACCATGACTTCCTCAATACGGAGGGCATTTTTAATCATCCTATCGAAGCTAGGAGAGTTTTGCATTTGTAGAGCATAGCTCAATTCAGGCACTAGATTATTAACAAAGATTTCCATCTTCTCTATTTTGGCAATGACCCTTGAATATCATGCAAAAATCTTCCTCCATCTTTGCAGGAAGTGTGTGAATGATTTTCAAATTTTTTGTTTGGTATTGCATAGGTCCATCATAGTTACGTCATGTTGGATGTTGTAGGAATAATGTTGGATGAACCGTTGCATCAACTCCTCGAATGTTTTGACCTTAGGGTTCAATTTCAAAAACCACTCCATGGCATTACCTCCTAGACTTCCCAGAAATAGTCGCATGAGGTAAGTGGGTTCATGCTTGTACTCAATGCTTAGAGAACAGAATTCTCTTACATGGTCATGTGGATCGGTTTCTCCCGTGTACTTGTCATATTTTGGCCTTGCCACATTAGGAGGAAATGGGACCATAGTAATACTCTTGTCAAAAGGAAATGGACAAATGGCATCCAAAGAGTATTTTATTTTAGGTTTCTCCTTCTCTTGTTTGAGGTTGGTTAGTTCTATTTGCATCTGATTGAGCTATTTTGTAAGGATAGATATGGGGTTTGGTACTTCTTTCTCCTTGAGATTTTCCACATTATAATCCTTGGGTAACCTGACACCTATGGATGCTAGATGGAGGAAGTACTTTTCTTTATCATCACCGATTATCCACTCCAATAGCTTGTGGATCCTTTTACTTTGTTTTAGTTTCTCGTACTCATCTTCAGGGATCTCTTCTTCACTGTCTGACCCAAACAGATTATGTTCAAACTTGGGTCTTTCTTCCTTTTTAGTGCCTTCGGATATTGCATATTTTCCATCATTATAACCCTCAAAGGCCTTACTCCATTCGTTAGTGTTTCTATCCATTGCAGGTGAATCTAGATCAAAAAGGGAATTGCGAGAAGTTTCTCCTTGAAAGTGTGGTGTTTTAGGAGGCACTTTTGATCCTTTAGTTGGGTACTTGTTGAATCTCATGTTAACCATGAAGTTTGTTTCTCAACTTTGGTAACATTTCCCAATAGTGCAAGTAAGGATTTCAGATCATTCAAGTGGGCGTGTCTAGGTAGAAGTAACTATTTTATTGTTGGTGGATGTAAATGATTCCAGCGTTAGAGGGTTAGAATGCCCTGATAGTGAGCTAGGAACCAAGTTGTTGATATAAAATGGGTAGACCACATGTATTGAACCAATCATGAAAGACTGACTAAGCATGCAAGGTGGACATTTCAAAAGTGTTTGAAAATAACAGCAGGGAGACCAGAAGAGACAAAAAGGACCATCTAAAGAGCAAAAAGGGTACCTAAATCAACTAAGACTTCCTAAGAAAAACTGCTAGAAATGCCCACTGTCCTGAATACGAGCTCCCAGATACGAGCCTCTGATGGCACTAGATGCAATCCTAGAATCTGGATGCAACTATATGCTGACTAAGTGTGATCCAATGCACCAAATGCGATCCTAAACCCTGAATGCGACTTGGGAAAAATAGGATACGATCTTATGATGGTTTTGTTAGTTTTGGTCAATTTTGAAAAATTTGTTTTTGAAGAACGTGAAGTTGTTTGTTTCCAGATTGCATCAAGAGGTGTTGTAAGGTGTGAAAAACACATGTACTCCAGGGTTTGAAATTTTTTGATTGTTTTGAGGAGAATATCTTTTTAGTGATCTTTTTTACACGTCAAACAGTTTTGCATTGTTAAGAGGGTGAAACAAACACTCTTTTTGTCATATTTTCTAGGTGGAGGATGATAATCTTTGCTTGTTGACTTAGGTACACACTCAAATGTTAATCAGAATACAATCATCACCAAGCACGCAATGGCTCCAGTCATGATGTTGTATTAGCCGACTCCAAACGCAAGTGAGGGCACGATATGATGAATGTCTTGGGGAAACTACTTTTTTCCTTGCACAAATATTATCACCCTTTCATGGATGAATCAGGTATTCTTTCAGTTGAATTTGTTGTAGATTATTGGGCAATCCATTCGAAACTGTGCCCCATAGAATTGCACAAGGCAAAATTGAGGTGTATAGCCCTATGAGTACCTGAATATATGTAGTCTCGCAAGAAAGATTCATGCGGCTCCGCTCTACATATACCCCGATATGTTCAAGGAATGATGTCAAAATTCCAAGAACAAAACCAGTTTCATCTTCTGAGGCTTTGGACTACAAGGAAGCAACTATTTATAGTGAGTTGGAAGGGTCAGCGTAAGACCTATCCTCACTTGGGTCATTCCTAGGAGATTTTTTCCTCAACTGGCAGGCCCTCTACTGTTTAAAGATCGGTAACCAGGATTGGCGAGCTTAGGATTTCTAGATTTCTGATTCTTCAAAAGAAGAAGAGAATACTCTCCTAGTCCATGCCATTTTCTCCTCAAACACTTAAAACAAAATTCTTTCCCTCAAGCTATGTTGAGCTTGATTTAATTATTCCTATTTTAATGAAAACAGGATGCTTGAAAGGGAAATTTGCTTTGTTTAATTACCACAAAATTTAGTGAGTTTGTGTTGTTTAATTTCTAATCCAAAAGTAATTAAATGATGTGTTGTTCATTGAGCCCACATATTTAGTGCTTTGTTTTGTTCAATTACTGAATCCGAAAAGAATTTTACAATTTTGTTCATTGATCCCACATGATTTAGTGATTTGTGTTTGTTCAATTTCTATCCCCAAAATGAATTAAACAGTGTGTTTTCTTGTTCAGTTACCCCCAATTTTGTCACAAATGATAAGACAATGTCCGACTTTCTGATTTTCCTCAAGAGGAAAAGAGCATAATATCTAGTTTTTTTAGCAAGTGGAGAAATGGTCTTTAAGTTTTTGATAAGAAAATAAATAGAAGTCAAGATGGGGGGGGTTTGGCAACCTGTAAAAACCACGTTAGTATCTATTTAATCCAACTCCATGAAAACCGCCAAAAATACCTTCAAACACTTGTTAATCTGTAAGATACAAAAAGCACAACTTGTCAGACTTGTTAGGATTAGGCAAATGAAGTAGACAAGCTTTTCAACCAAATACGAGCCTAAAATCCTACTGAATGTGATGTAGTATCCAGTATATGAGCCTTTTCACCAAATGCGAGCCCTTGCTGACCAGATGTGAGCCAAAACCAAAAATGATCTGGGAAATCCCGGATGCAAGCCAGAATTTATGCGGTATGATGGTGTATCCGGGATGCGATCCTGCAAGATTAAATGCGATTCTGTGTTCGAATCTTGAGCATGCAAATTGACAAGAAAGTGTTAGAAAATGAGGCCAAATTGAAATTCGTGCCCCAAAGTGGGTGCCAGAAATGTGCGTGTGTATTTGGGAACCTGTTAAGAAAGACACAAGCACTCAATAAGTCATTGCATTAGCTTGAAAGGTTAGATAAAGCATGTAAAACCCAATAATATCGACCTATTGCTTGCTAACTAGGAAGAGTATAATTAGTAACATATCAGCCCTCAAAATATGCTACAAATCAGTGATGAATACAACCTAGCATGAAGGATTTTTAGATTAAAACAAACTAAAAAGATGATAAATATGCATTCTAGATCTAAAATTTGAAATGAAAACAATGCAAAAGCATGAAATGAGAGATGAAATATAAGTCTAATGTTAATTCAGCAGCATAACAATGCATTTGTAATCTAAGATGAAGGCTTCTTTTCTCTAAAAACAAGCTTCTATTTATAGAAGAATGGGAGAGAGAGACAGGGGGGACAAGGTGAATTTATGAGCTAGGAGACTCATAAATGGAGGTGTAAGAAGCATTAATGCCCAAGGCATTATTAAGTCATGGGAGAGACATAGGCTTAAGGCATCTTTCATTAATAAGGCATTAATGAAGGCCTTAAAGAAGCAAGGGAGGGTGGCTTGAGAAGGTGGACCTTAAGAAAGTCCAGCTTGAGAAAGTGGACTTTCTCAAGTGGGTGGAGTTGCTAAGCATTCCTTAATGGAATGTGACAACATTAGGAGGTGGGTTAGGGTAGAATTTAGGATTAGGATTAGATTAGCAAGGGTGAATGGGTTGAGAAGGGTTAGAACCCAGGGTAGAAGTGGTTGAGATAGGTTAGGTTAGGGTTTAGGGGAATATTAATAAATGAAATAAACTTATTTAATTCATTTAGAAATATAGGAATTAATTATTTAAACAATGAAATTGCTTTTTAATAATTAGGGGACTATATCCATTTTAATAAATTAAATAGGCTAGGGGAAGGGGTTATTTTGCAAGTGGGTAATTGATTTAGGGATTTATTTAATTCCTTTATAATTAAATACTATTGCCATGTTTGATTTTGATATGATTTAAGTGGTTTGAATTGATTTAAATTATATGGCTATAATAGTTAATATAATTCAGTGATAAAAATCACCTAGGACATTAAATTGATTCGAAGAATTATGCCAAGCAGTAACAGGGTCGTTTAGACATAATCGAGGGTATGATCAAACTTAGGGCAAATAGGGTCCATAGTTGGAACAGACCAAATTCAGGTGGTTACACTAAATTCCAACCATAGCATTCATTGACTCTTCACTACCGTGGGTGGAATAAGAGGAACAACTGTAACTATAAAGAACTTGTAAATGAGTTTGATAAAAGTTTGGGGACAAAATATAGACAAACCATTCAGATATGTACCTGAACAAAAATACTAATTCTAGATCAGTGCCTTATCCATTGGGCTAAATCCTAAATAAAATATTGAAACTGAAACACCTTACTGGAAAAGATTCAAAGCCATGAACATAAGAATTCTCAAAATCACATACTACAAGATCCTCAAATAGATATCCAAATAGAATCAATGTAATTTCCAAAGGAATTAGTTTGACCTAAAATCAAATACCTAAGGAACACACATATGCATAACCAAGACTTATACAGTAAGTAAAAAAACTTACAACTCAGTGAATAACACAAAGGAGAGACTTAATTTTGAGAAAACATATATTAAGTGGGTGTGTGCACCAAGTTGTGGACCAAAAAAGTGGACACATGTTTTAAAAAAATTCAAATTTCATATAACCCGATCGGGTTATTGAAATTTCAAAATTGTACTACGCTTGGTAACCAAGCCTAGACAATATTATTAAAAAACTTTGCCTTTCTCAGAACCACATCGGGTTATGAGATGTTTCTAATAACCCGATTAGGTTATGAGATGTATCTAATAACTCAATGAGGTTATATTTTCTAATAACGTGATCGGGTTCTAAGATGTTTCTGACAACCCAATCGGGTTATTAGAAACATATAATATTTTGCAAAGTCTGCGGCTTAGGCCATTTCTAACGCCTAAACCACAAAGCAACAGAGTGGAGGAGGGCAAAAACACCTAAGAACTCAATCAAGCTTTGAATAAAACAATATATCTTCAACAATTTGTACATTTTCAAGAAAAGGTGCTTCGTAAGAAAGGTATGTTTTTTTTTTTTTGTTTTTTTTTTTTTTTTTTGCATTTTTTATCAAATTAGGTTATGATATTGATTTTTTGTTTTCTTTTATTAATTTTATATCAAATTCATCAAACAACCCAAGAAGAGAAAAAATAAATGAAATACCACCCCCCGTAAACCCTCCTCACCTACCACCATCACCACTCGTAAAACCTCAAAATTCTCCTCGTCCACCACCATCGCCACCCGTAAACCCTCCTCAAAATTCTCCTCATCCACCACCATCGCCACCAATTAACCCTCCTCAAAATTATCCTCATCCACAACCACCACCACCCGTAGACCCTCCACATGTATCATTAGATCATGTAAATGCAACATAAGAGGACCTCTGCAACACCTTAACCAAAATAGTCAAGAAATTAATATATTAGTCAATAGGTAGAAGGTTTCCAGTCTTTAGCATCACTCTACCCTCGCCACTACATTAGAAAAAATGTACAATAGTGCAAATGAGGTGACAAAATGTGGTTCATGGAGGGATAAGTATCATACATATTATGCTGATGGTTTATCATATGAGGATGTGAAAAGAAAAGGCATAGAAAAAAGTGACATATGTGCCCCTTTTACCGATCCTAATACTAGCAATTCTCTAGAAGTTAATACAAAATTGTTTCCTATACATTGGTGTGCTCATGGGGGGATGAAATAAGATTTTTGGGATAGGTGGTACATGGTATTTGACCAACCACCTTTTAATAATAATGAGGTGCCTTTATATTTTTTGAGGAAGCTATACTGTGAGTTTATCCTTGGCGAGAAGCTGAATTACTTTGACTTTCATGAGTTCCAGGGTAGAGGGAAGGGCTCTGTGTAGGCTAGACCTTGGGCACATAGGATTACCTGACCATAAGAGAGGAGGTGTACTATGATAAAACCCCTCATTCATGTTGTGGTCCAAGTAGTGGTGAAGGATTCTATGGATATACAGACTCTTCATACAGCTGCATCATTGACTGATGTCATTATCCAACATGGCACTCAGTTAATTGGAGAGGATGGATCAGTGCATGTGCCACCTCCATCTTCATCAGATGTTCCATTAGGATCATCCCATCCCATGCTAGCTCCACCATCATGAGATGCACCATTAGGATCATCTCATCCTGTGTGAGCTCCATTATCATCAGATACACTTGCAGGGTCAACCCAGCCCATTGAGCATATTTGCATCAGTTGTAATGGTATATGTGATAAGTAGATAGTCGGGCGAGTGCAGATGGATCAACATCCTATTCATGTGTACATTGTGGGAGAAGATGTCAGGCATCCACTACTAAGGATATGGCCCTCACAAATGATCTGTTGTCAATGGTGTATGGTACAGAGCCGACACAGGGTTGTTTAAATTTGTGTTTTGACATGTTATTTTAATTAATAACCTAAATTTATTAAAAGTAAATAAATTTTTATGTATAGAAGAATCTAAATTGACACATGAATAATATGCATTGTAGGGTGTAGCTGGTGGTACAAGCACACCAAGGAGTGCTCATTCTAGTAGATATAGACGGGTAGCTCAAACACCTGAGGTAATGTTTTATAAATATTCATGAAATAGAATAGTACGTTGTTTTCAAAAAATCATATCTTAATAATTTCTATGGTGGTAACTTAGTGTATGTTTGTTTTCTATTGATTTATGGTCAAAGAATTTTTTCTAATGTAATTCAACTCAAGGAAGTCACCTCCTTGTCCAACCATCATGACTCAAATTGATTTGAACTCCCGCCCTCCATCCTTGGACTCAATTTTACCAATGTTGAACTCATACATAAACTCATACCCCAACCAATCACTTATTGGCTTTTGAATCAACCTTGAACATCATTCAGAATATCCAACCATTGTTCTTTTACTCTTATTTCTTGTTCAAAATCATGAATACAATCTCTAATTTTTCACTGATTTTAAATATCCTTAATCCTTCAATATACCTCCATGGCCTTCTGAAGAATCCAAACATATAAATTCTAAGACACCCCAAGAAGCCCTCAACCTACCACAAGGTCCTTATCATATCACTCAAAGTGCATTCACTTGCTAGTTCATTCAAATTTATTCTCTAGCATTTCACTGTCATACTAAGACAGTCCCCATATACTAGTCTATATCTTCATCATAGACAAGAACCCATCTACACCCTAGTTCATAAGCACCCAAAATATTTTCATCACTGCCCATACCACCTACTCTAATGCAAGTGCTATAAAATGGAAGTGTTTCCTTTTTAAACCAATTGGAACACTTAGGTATTCACAAAACAACATCAAATCCACAATTAGGGCCCTTGGTGCTTTGTTCTCTAGAAGTTATACACTACTGTTTATATTCATATTTGGAGCATACATTGAGATATACACCTAGGGATCATGTTGGAAAGTTGACTCCCATGGAGTATATGGCTTATTTTGTGTTGTCATTATGGCAACAAAGTCATATGAGTTTTTTGATAGTAAACTATGAAGTGAAAATTGACTAAGTGTAGAAGAAAGAACAGAACAGTGACTTGCAGTCGATCAGAGATTCAGTGCACGTGCGTACGATCACCTAAGGATATGTGCATCAAAATTAAGCTCTTTGGTATGTTATTATGCTTACCCTATACATGCATTGTATGGAATGGCATTACGGACAAGTTACAGAAAGAACAAGTTCACCAGCAGTCCAGAATACAGAGTATGAAGCCGACTTCATTGTTTTGATTAGCATGTAATATTTTGTTATGTAAAGGCTAAGAACCTATTGTAATAAGTTTTTAATCATGTATTAAACATTTTTGTAAACACTCTTAAGCCAATTTGTTTAGAAGCATTGTGTATTATGTTTTTGGGCTGACTAAGGTCATGTTTATAGTTGCATCTATTCAAGCATAAAGATATATATATGTAATGCAAAGATACATTTGAAGTGTCATCGAATAAGTCAGAGAAGATGTATAGAAGAGTAGTATGAAGATGTCAGTATGAGATAGAGACCTTAAAGAATTTAAGAGTATAAGGGCATAACTGGAACTGATTAGACATCTGTGTCACATACAACAGTTCATTTTTGGATATAGTGCATATCTATTCTCAGAAGGTTGTAGCCTTCTTTCTCTTTGAGTAGTGAGCTCTTGGACAGTGAGTCCTCACCCCTAATAGGGTTAATTGTATAAGACTCCTAATAGGGTTAGACCCTTAACCAGGTCATTGTACTCATATTGTAAAGACTACTTCTAACAGGGCAAAGGAACTTTAACAGGTTCATTATACTAGAACAATATTTTTGGGTACTAATTCCCACTGGGGTTTTCCTTTAATCAAGGTTTCCCAGTAATCATATCAAGTGTTATGTGATCTTATGTTATGCTTCATTGGATGTATATTTGATTTATGTTTAAGTTTCTAAATTTGAATAAATAGCTAAACATTGATTCACCCCCCCCCNCCTAGTGTTTCCAACAATTGGTATCAGAGCCTGGTCCTTAGAGAGAAAATTCTAACCACTTAAGGAGATCATAGATTCAGCAGAAGTTAAACATCTTAAAAAGAATCTTTAAGAATCCCTTGAAGATCTAGACAGATCTGAGAAAGAAAATGAAGAACTCAAACTAAGATTTGATGGCTCACAAATGCTTATCAAGAAACTAAGAAAAGAACTAAAAGATTGCTCCACCAATGATTTGAAACTGAATGAAGAGAACAAGTCTCTGAAAGATAAAATAGAAGAATTGAATGATCAGTTAACTGATAGCTTAACAGCTATTGAAGAGAAGAACAAAGAAAACAAATAGTTGGAAGAATAACTCATGCAAGCCAATATGAGAATATTGGATTTGGAAAATATCAAGAACAAAATTGAATCTGAACTATCAGGAGCAAAATACAAGATTGATAAACTACACACAATCTCTTATCTGATTCAATCACAACTCTATGCACAAAAGCTAAAAGGTGACACCACTGGTATGGGATACAATTTAGCTCAAATTGAGATCAACTCATCACAAGAAAGAAAGCTCTAACAGAATCTTTAGAAGAAAAGAAAACTGAAAATCATGAAGAGACTAAAGCAGAAGATAAGCAAAAGGCAGTCAACCGTACTTGCTATGCCTGTAACAAGCATGGACACTTGGAAATAGATTTTAAGAATGTAAGACCCTTCAATGGTTACTGTTACTCGTGTAATAAATTTGGTCATAGGGCTATTCATTGCAGAAAAAATCAAAGAAATCAGCCACAACTGAACCAAAGGAATCAAACTCAATTCAATCAAAGAAATCAACCTCAAAGAAATTTGTAGAACATTACATATCAGATATGTAACTACAATGGACACATAGCAAAATAATGCAGAATGATGAATAACAACACCAGGCCTCCTATCATCTGTCACTCATGTGGAAAAGCTGGACACATCTCAAGGTTTTGTAGATCAAGAACAAAAGGCCAAGAGAACCCTAAGAAGTCCTTGTTTGAAGAATCAGGAGAAGTCAAGTTTGTGGAAGCCAAAGCTAACTTAGATAAAATATGGGTTGAAGTAAAGGACATTGAAGAGAACAAGGTAGCAGATGCATCCTCAGTGGACACACCTTCTACTTCCAAATAGTTGACCCTCATGGTCTTAGGGGGAGCTATTCTAGTTCTGAACCCCTACGTGGCTAGTATACTCACCTCTGAGTATACACCTATGGATTTATGCATGAAATCAAGAATTGAGGTTGTATGCATTCATGCATAGCCTTTACTTCGATCAGAACAAAGTTTGAAATTCTCTATGTAAACTTCTTTACAAAAATGAGCATTAAATGCAATTGATCTTTATATAACTTGGCAAAATATCTTAAAACCTCACTTTGCATTTGAAATTGAAGCATTCAAGAAGCAGACAAGCATTGAGCATCAAAGCACTATGGTTTGAAGGATTAGTTGGTTTTTGAATGGATTACATTTGGAATGGAACCCTAGTAGTCGTGTCATTTTAGAATTATCGTGAAACCCTACTTAACCTACTTGCAAGTAAGCATGGAAACCCCTGTTGTATTAGACATTACTAAGAGGAAGAGATTTGTTTTCAAGAGGCATCCATTCAAGTCCATACTGGATGATGTCGAAGGGGCATTGTCTAGGACTCCGCTTGGATTCACACATGTAGAAGACATCTGCGCATATGTTTATTGCAAGAAGGATACAGTTGGAGATAACAACATTGCATCTCTCATGGGTTCTATGATGAAACTAGATTATACATTCAAGGATGAATACGTGCATCTCATTGATAACCCTATCTTTGAGTATTCCAATGCGCACAAGTTTTATGAGCTAGAATGATTGAAGATACTACTGAGTAGGATACATGATTATTTATACTGGATAGGTGAGGTTCCTGTCCGCAGCACTGCTGATCTAATTCATGAGATGACTAGACTACCCAAGACTAGACTAGTTCTTCCAACTGGTAAAGATGTTAAGAAAAAAGTTGAGAAAGCCTGCTTATCCAGGAGTGATAGGCATGGTATGACATTTGATCCCATCAAGGAAGATGACATTAAGATAGTTACCATAATACTAGGTTATAAATTCTAGCATGCAAGCAGACTAAATAGTGTGTCTACAACCACTATCTTAGCAACAATAAAAATGGTTAAATACAATACTCAATACAACCTATGTGAGATATTATGCTCTCAATTGATTGAAAAAATCTGAGCTATCAAGCATGACAAGAGAAATATATTTTGGTTTGGTTCACTAATCATATATCTCTACTTCCACATAGTAGGAAAGGTTGCAAATCTCTACCTAGATAGAAGAAAACCCACTATGTCACAGATTTCACTAAAAGCCACATCAAAGAGTAGTGTTAAGGATTCTATGGACATGGACATCAAGACATTCAGAATCAAGATGCAGAAGAGGTTCGGGATACCTGAGAAAATAGTTGAAAAGTATAAAGACACCATATACTTCATGGTGGAGACTGATTGTACTTGCATGGAGGTAGTTGAGCCTAGGACAAAATGGATTCACCCTCTTGGTTATGAAGTCAAAGAACATGTTTTGGAAAGGTTATGATCAAGTCCTCTTATCTACGCCCAAGGATCCCAATGAACCTAGATGGGGCACTTACAGAGAAAATACAAATCAAGTTGATTCTTTCTTATACAACATTGAGAACAAAAGGAAGGCATCAAGTATTACCTCAAATATCCTAAAAGTTCATGGTATTACACAAGAAGATATTGACAAAGCTAGAGAAGCTAAGATAGCCAAAGAACTTGAGAAGAATCCCACAGAAGTAAAAATAGAAAATACTGATGATATGCCCAAGAAGAAGAAGAAGAAATCAAATGAAGATACATCTGTTCCATCAACCATCATTGATCTGGATGCATCTCCACCATCAGTACCTAGCAAGAAGTCTAGAGGAAGGAAGCAAGCACCCACTAGTCATCCATCCTCAAGAACTGCAAGGAGAAAGGTAAAGAACACTCAAGCTCCTCCTGAGGTAGGTTTCAGACCTAGTCTTAATGTCTTAAGGAATAGAATTTTCAATGAAGGAAGACTAGAGTCTCTCAGAAATATATATGACAAATATCAAGAGATAGACAAATCTGAGATTCATTCTATGATCATCTCTCATATGATTAAGTTCAAAAGGAATGTATTGGAACTTAAGACTATCATACCAGAAAAATTATGGAATATACTTGATATGTTGAAGAGGCAAGCAATTGAAGAGGATATGAGGATAAGAGAAGAAACATTGGATAGTCTTCTCCCGGTGTGCTCGCATGATGAGAAAGTCATTTTGTTAGATTTAGTAAAGCCACACCTAAGAACCAAAACAAGAATTCATCATATCATGAACAAGGAGTATGATCTAGTCAATGAAGAGACTTATAAGGCATTTGAGCGGGTATTTCTGGATAGACATATGTATCCATTAATGGCGCCGACAGCTAAGGCAACTCCAGTTCTTCCTAAACAAGTTGCAGAACTAGTAATTCAGAATGCACCTAAGACAGGTCCACAGGTTTTAGTGCCCTTAGTCTCAATAGCCTCTGATATAGCAAAAGATATAGGGGATACTATAGTGATTGATGATATCTGTTAGGGATTTTTCTTGTATGAATCACAATGCTTGAAATGTCTATTTGAATCCTGTACCTTTTACTCCTGATTCAGAGACAAGAAAGCCTAATTGCTAAGGACTGGATAAGGTCCTTCTTCATTTTTGAGTTCCACATATACTCAGGCAGGTTTTGCCTTTTAAGATGGTTGTTAACACAATATTTGTTAATGTGGACACTGATTTGTCA
>MU223245.1:44064-67630 GCA_018584345.1 Thuja plicata
CTCTTTCCTAGATTACACGACAACCCTTTGGTCGCTGAGTCGGGTGATAGACTTAAACTAATCTTTTACTGAAAAGGTACCCTTTCTCTATTTTTAGCGACTTCGCGACATACCTTAATCACTTAGTCGGAAGGACTTCTTCCCAAGGGCACTTTTATCACGAGACTTAGCGACCACCGTCAGATCTTTTCATTCCTTCATCGAACGACTGTCTTTTAATCACTTTAGAATTTCACATACCCTTAAAATATCAAGAGACTTCGCGACTGAGGGTGAAATGACTTTAGTCTCCTTATCACTTGATCCCTTTCCTTCATCTGGCGACCTCCCGACAACCACTAGCTTTCTGATAGATGTCATCTTTTCTTTCGTCCTCTTTGTGCATTCTGGAAAGCTGAGTAATCTTTCTGATCTGGCGACATCCCGACTGAGGGAAATCACTTAACATGAAACTGTTAGTCGCTGGGTCGTGACTGTTATCCACTAACCACCAAATATCACGAGACCACGCGACTGAAGAAAATTCTTAACTATTTGAATGTCCTGATCCAGCGATCATGCGACATGAAGTGAATCGCGAAGTCGGAAGATATTTCTTTGACCTGTTGACTCTTCTCGCGATCACCCGACTGGAGGTGGGTCCCGTTCATTTTAAAGCTCATAACATGATTATCAAGCGACAACCCGACCAAAAGGAAATCGCTAAGTCTCGAGACACTTAGAGAATATTCTATTTCTTATCAAGACTACGCGACACAAGGTAAAAGCAAAGTCGGGAGATGTTTTGGCATATTCATTTCTGGTAATGCGATCAAGCGACCTCACTTAACCTTTTGTATAGCACATGCCTTTAGTGACTTTGAAAAAGGTAACGAGGAAATAGAAAGACATGGCTAAGGGTTTCAAAATGCATCGTTTAATACTTGGTTGCTAGGGTTTTAGCAGGGTTTTGACAATTTTGGCAAGGAATTAGCATGAAAACCTGAAAATTTTTAGAGAACAAGGCAAGGAATAGGGCAAAACAGCAAAAACACGAAATACAACCAACAATATCAAGATATCTATGACTGCTTCTGATAATGATATGGATAAATTTGAAAAAGCATTTGTGAACTCGGAAGAGACAGAGAAGGCATGCACTGATGATACATCTTTGCAACAAGATAAAGTTCCCTCTATAGATTCAAAAAATTTGAACAAAGAGGGAGATAATCAAAATAATGAGATACCAGTCATGGAGATCCCAGTTAGAATTGAGTGCATGGAAACTAGTCAGAATACCATATTCACACCATCCTTTCAACCATCCACCTCATTGTTGTCAAGTTTAACTCCTGACTCAGCAAGTCTGGATGCTTGGGGAGAAGAAGACCTGATCAAGATCAGTGTCCTAGCCATGGAAAATGCCAAAGAGAAACAGGTTATGAGGAATCCTCTCTTCTTGGAATAAGTAAACATTCTGAATGACCTTGTACCTGCAGATAAGAAAGTAGCAAAAATACAATCATTTGATGATATAGACAGTATACTTACAAGCTTCAAAGCACATTTTACAAGCTTAGTAGACTCAGCTACTAGAATTGTAGAAGATGAGTACAAAAAGGAAAGGTCAAATGAATTAGTAAAGAACTTTACCTTAGACTTAAAATCATTGAAGATTGGTCAGTCTATGTTGAAAGAGTTGGCAGCTAAAGGCAGAAATGTAATAGCCAACTGCATGGACAGGGTGAAATTGACCTTTGAACATATCAAGAAGATAGAGGAGGCAGATATCTTGGTTGAAAATGTTAAGAAATCAGTCGAGACATCCATGCAAGACATGAACATCTGCAATAGTATCTATCAAGGTCAACTTGAAAAGATAGAAAAAGCCAAAATGGAGATCAATAAGATAAGGACCCGGCAGACTCAATTGAGAAATGCACTTGCACCCTCCTTAGCAGTTCTGGATGAGAACATCAAAAAGATTGATGCCACTATTGTCACATATGATCAAGGCCCTACATGGACCTAATAAAAATGGAGAAGCTCACTTATTCTCTATGTGCTCATCTCCAAACAGTTGATGCAATGAAGGCATTCTGGCAGCAGGAGATAAAGAATCTTCAGGTTGTATATCTAGCTATATATATGGAGTATATATATATTGCAATTTTGACACCTTTGTCATTAATGTCAAAGAGGGAGTAATATACAAGGAATATGTGTAGTATATATTATAAAGTATAATGATATACAATTTTTGGGTGTTAGTCAATTTTGAGTAACTTGGCCACATTCCTTTGTTGCCATTAATGAAAAAGGGGGAGATTGTTGGAAAGTTGACTCCTAGGGAGTATATGGCTTATTTTTTGTTTTCATTATGGAAAAAAATTTATATGAATTTTTTGATAGTAAACTATGAAGTGAAAATTGACTAAGTGTAGAAGACAGAATAGAACAGTGACTTGCAGTCGATAAGGGAATCAGCGCACGTGCGTATGATCACCTAAGGATATACATGTTTAGAATTAAGCTCTTTGGTATGTTATTATGCTTACCCTATACATGCATTGTATGGAATGGCAGTAAGGACAAGTTACAGAAAGAACAAGTTCAGCAGCAGTCCAAAATACAGAGTATGAAGCCAACTTCATTGTTTTGATTAGCGTGTAATCTTTTGTTATCTAAAGGCTAAGCACCTCTTGTAATAAGTTTTTAAGCATGTATTAAACATTTTTGTAAATTTTCTTAATCCAATTTGCTTGGAAGCATTGTGTATTATATTTTTGGGTGGACTAAGGTCGTGTTTATAGTCGCGTCTATTCAAGCATAAAGATATATATATATATGTAATGCAAAGATACATTTGAAGTGTCATCGAATAAGTTAGAGAAGATGTATAGCAGAGCAGTATGAAGATATCAGTATGAGATAGAGCCCTTAAAGAAGTTAAGAGCATAAGTGCATAACTGGAACTGATCAGACATATGTGTCACATACAGCAGTTCATTTTTGGATATAGTGCATATCTATTCTCAGAAGGTTGTAGCCTTCTTTCTCTTTGAGCAATGAGCTCTTGGAATGTGAGTCCTCACCCCTAACAAGGTTAATTGTAAAATACTCCTAACAGGGTCAGACCCTTAACCAGGTCATTGTACTCATATTGTAAATACTGCTTCTAACAGGGCAAAGGAACTTTAACAGGTTCATTATACTAGTACAATATTTGTGGGTACTAATTCCCACTGGGGTTTTCCTCTAATCAAGGTTTCCCCATAATCATATCAAATTTTATGTGATCTTTTGTTATGCTTCATTGGATGTATATTTTATTTATGTTTAAGTTTCTGAATTTGAATAAATAGCTAAACACTGATTCACCCCCCCCCCCTCTCAGTGTTTCCAACAGCTCGATCATATGGCCATCTCCCTATACCAACACAAAANAAGTTTCTGAATTTGAATAAATAGCTAAACACTGATTCCCCCCCCCCCCCTCTCAGTGTTTCCAACAGCTCGATCATATGGCCATCTCCCTATACCAACACAAAAACAACTTGCAAAATCTTTGAAAGCATATTAAAATGAAGCTTTCCACCGTATATTATACAATCTCCATGGTGGAAATGCTTCAAAATTGATAAATAATGTGAAACTCTTAGAAATGAACAAAAACCAGAGTTGCAGAGACAAAAATCATGATAACTGGAGTTATAGGTAAGATCTCTTCACCAAATTGATTGCATTTAAAGGCTAAGACATGGGGGAATTTGGCCAAGTTGGTTTTATTTAGATTTGAATCCTATGACCATAGTACATAGCCCATGACCATAGGTGTACCAATGGCTTATAAGTGCCCAAACTTGGAACTAGGTCTCACAATTGGATCTCAATGATAGACTAACTCTAAAGCCTTGAACTACAAGATGTCTTAGGTCCCTTTGGGCCAAGAGTGCACTGAGAACATCAAGGGTCTAAAATCTTCATGAGACTCCATGTGCTAGGAGGTGCTCTTGCACCATACTCTCAACCTAAAAGCACTCTAAATCCCTCCATGCTAAGGGTAAACACACTAAAACATACTCATTTCTAGGCTACGATAGTCCTATTACCTGCTGGAAAATTGGTCCTAACCTCTGACCCCCATGAATATAATCTAGACCATCCTTCTCTAACTGTGACTACAAATTTGTTAAATAATAGTCTTGTGTGTGAAAGAAGAGAAAAAAATTATATTGTAATAATGGTTCATAAAATTTGTTTATAAACTTGTGGTATAATAGAGTTGTGGAGCATGATCATTTGTGAAATACAAGTGAATCTTAATCTTCATTGTAAACTATTGCTTATATATTTATTTGGTGTTTTATAGGGCTTGTCAGGGGCTCACATTTCTAAGATTGAGGATGTCACCCTTTCTTCCATTGACTTTGGCTTACAGAGCTACATGGTATCATATTTTGCACACCTCTTGTTTATAGTTTTAATTGAACCCATGCGGTATCATATTATTTCTCTTATGTTAATTTTTTTTTTGTTATCCTACCCCACCAAGCTCAAGGTCATTAGGAAAGAGGAAGAAATCATCAGGGACATTAAAACAAAAAAAGGTAATTAAGTCCAATTTAAGTATATTTGTTGAAATGTATTATGAACATTTAAATGTAGTCTATATTGAAGAATGCACTTGACTTGTTTACTGTATACATGTAGAATCAATTGGGTTTCACTGAACTAATGAATTCCCCAAACACTACTAATGTTCAAGAGAGGGAGGAGGTAACATGTTTTCATATTTACTTTCAATTGCATTCTTGTTTGTTCAAAATATTTTAGAAATCATGTTCCTCTATTAGTATGTCATTTTCTATGACTTTTCATATAGGAATTGGTCATAGCTGCCTTAGATGAGGAAAAGCCTTCTCCACTTCCTAGGGATCCCTTGCCTAGCACAGGAGATCCAGCTGTGGTATGCATTTTATTTTTAGTCCATGCATTTTAACTTTTTAGTATTTCTTGTTTATAAAATGTATTTTGTATTATTTTTTCTGTTATAGGACCCTTCACCACTGCCCGTCCTTCCTCTACCTTGGCATTTTTCTAGGAGTCCCTCTTACCCACGACGGAACCCATTTCATTTATCGTTCAGCCCAAGCATATATAAGAGATCCAGCTGAGACTTCAGTATGCAAATTTGTATTATCTAGTGTATACATTTTTTGCATTATCTAGTATTTCTCGGTCCTATAACATCTTTTCTATTTTACCATACAGGAAAAGGTCCAAACTGATTCATCAATGGTTTTGGCTCCCTCCAACACAGGAGTTCCAGCTCATGTTGTGGTATGCATTTTCTTTTTAGTCCATGCATTTTTTATTTTTTAGTATTTCTTGTTTCTAACAAGTATAAATTTGTATTATTTATTTTTCCTTTTATAGGACCCTTCACTACTTCCCATCCTTCCTCTACCTCTCCATTTTCTAGTAGTCCCTCTCACCCACGATGGAGACCATTTCATTTATCATTCAGCCCAAGAATAGGAGAAAGAGATGAGGTAATCAATAATTCAAGGGTAAATGCACCAAGATGGGGGACCAAAAAGGTTCCAAATACCTTTTTGGTCCCCATACGCACATAGGGCGCACACCCTACTGGGTGCACACCCTATGGCTTGGATTACCCAAGCCATAGGGCATATGCCCTATAGCCCGCGTTGCACTATGGTTTGAGCAATTTAAACCATAGAGAGTGTGCCCTAATTGGTTTTATATAATGTTTGGGCAGCCACTTTTGTGGCTCATTTTCTTTGCCCAAACTCACGGCTTGTTGATTTTCTCTCCATAACAGCGCGTGCGTGATTCATTGTGGGTTTTTCTCCATCAAACTGAAGAAAAAAATGGCTTCACAATGTCATCAAGGTCTAATCAGAAGAAGAGGTAAGTGATTCTACAACCATGTATGTTATTTGTATTAAAAATTAGGTTTAATTTTTAGTTTTCAATCAAATTTGATTGTCAAAGTTTCTTGTCTTAGGTTTTATGTTTAATTGGACTTTTAAAATAGATTTTATTTTAATTGTTAGGAAGGAATGATCTCCCCACAAAAAATCCTCAACCAAACACTCCATCTTCTCCTCATGAACAAATGGATGCTAAAAATAACCAAGAAAATGAACCCCAACCACCCTCACCAATCGAAAAACCTCCTCTTGGAACACATGAAAACTTGATAAACCAAAAAGAAAGAGGGAAAATAGAAATAGAATCTTTAATTAGGAGATTAAAAGATTCTTTTGGTACAAATCCTAGAAGGGCAACACTTTAAAAATCATTAGAATTAATCTTGACCCACGTCGGTTCATTTAGTGGGCAGGTAAATTCATGACACGACAAAAGAGAAGAACAAAAACAATATTATGCAAATAAATTATCATATGAGGACATAAAAAAAAAAAAAAAATCACAAAAGTCGACATTTGCAAACTCTTTAAAAAGCCGGAGGAAATTGTAACTATTAAACCTACAAAAAGGAGTATCCCAATTCATTGGTTCTTGAATGAAGATATAAAAACAAACTTTTGGGATAGATGGTGGATGGTCTTTGATTCCCCTCCCTGTAACAATCATGAGGTTCCTATCTATTTCCTGACAAAACTCTATTGTGAGTTTTTCCTAAAGGAAGTGCAAAATTATTTTGACTTTCTAGAGTCTCAGGGTAGAGGTGGGGGTCATCATTTGATAGACCTATGGCACGCCATGACCCTAATGCACCTAGGTTGCCCAATGGAAAGCCATAGGTGGATCATGTTAGTATTCCTTCCAATGTGAAGGAACACGTGGAGGTGGACACATTAGGCAGGATTAGTGCTCTAACACATACTCTCATTCAGTACGCCACTCCTCTAGTCGAGGGTGACCATGGTCAGTCTTTGAGGGGTCATTTTTGTCATTCTTGTGGATCCCTGTGCACATTTGGTACTACCAAGAGAGAGGAAGAGGGTGATGGATTGATGACTGGTGATTTTCTCAATGGAACATTTGGCATTGATACATAGGTAAATATTTTCAAGTTCATTAAATTTATTTGATCATATTTCATATTTAAATGAATTAATTTAATTAAATTAGTATCTATTGTTTATGATGAAAATTCAGGGAAAGAGTGTCGGTTGCAGTGGCAATGATCACCTAGACCCCTTATACACTACCACATGAACTCCACAAGTATGTATCGAATAAAACATTTTTTAAAGTATATATTTGATTATTCTATAATTATATGGATGTTTGTCTCATAACTTAATGTGCATGTACATTAGTTCACTGCTGGACCATCGATGTTGACTTTAGACAGCGAAGGTCCTCGTTCATATTTTTTTGAGGTATGTTTATTTGCATGTTAATTTGATTTAATTGATTATATTTAATTAATAAATGAATGAATAACTAAATTAGTAGACAAATTATGATCAAAATCCAGAGTCAAAGTTGCCATGACAATGATCCCATTCCTTCACCTAGCTTCGTGATGACATCATTTAGTCCATAGGTATATATGTAATAATGTAGTACAATTTGATGAGCTGATCTAATGGCCATCTTTTATAACACTTTTACTGTCTTTTTAACAAGTTTACTTACAGCTGATACTTGAACTTATGGTTTTTATATATATTTTATGTATGAAAAGGACATAAGTAGGAAGGTAGATAGTAAAAAGGCTATGGAAGTATGATGCTTGGAACTTATTATCTTACATGTTAAAGTGAAAAACTAATATAGTAAATGAGCAGTTCTAAAGACTAGCATTGTGGCGCTGAAGAAGTCAAGTTCTGTTGCTCTCACAATGGACTGCGGGCTGAACCAGTCAAGAGCACGTGAGCCAGGTGAAGTGTCATTGCAAGATCTCTGCAGGAAGACTTGGTCAATATAGTTTCCTATTGCATGTCGCATGCAGATCTAGTGCCATCGTGTGCTACATTATGGGGCAATTTATTGATCAACTGCCATATTCTATTATGAGATATTTTGTATTGATTACGATCCTCATCTAATGGAGTGATCTTAGGTCTAGATTGTAGTGGTATTTTTCCTTTAAATAAGTTGACTACTAAACTCTAGAGGTTGATGAATCGGTTAGTTTTATGTAATCATTTTGTAATAAATTTGTAGAAGAAATACAGACTTGTTGTTACACGTTATTTTCATGCTTTGCAATTAAATGAGATCTTCAGCTTTTCATCTTTGAGTTTTATTCCATTCACTCTTCCATGGGGGCCCACACAGAAGGTGAAGTAGTTCATAGTCAGTAGGAACTAGTTTCAGAGTTATCAGTAGGAATAAGTTCAGAGTTCATTCAAAGCATCTAGGACTCTGTTGCTCCTACAACCATTGGTTACAGAACTATTGGTTGTTCCTACAACATAATTAGATATTTGAGTTTGCTTCTGTAGTATGTTGTTCTTCAAAGCTTTAGATTAAATTTCTCATTTCAGTTCCTAGTTTATTATCTCTCCAAAAGTTTGTTAGTTTGAGTAGGAAGTGATGACTTCTAATATAGATTAGAGCATATATTTTGTAGACACTATTTGAAGTTTACGTCCCTGGTTGACTATTCAATGAGTTCAGCATAATATTTCTAGCATGAAAATTGGCCTATTTTGTTACAAAGTCATTGTCAAAAGGGTGCATAATCCTTAACTGCAAAGGTATTATAGTGAGAAGTCATTTTTGGCACCGCTACCAAGGAATGGTGTCAATCCAATCTAGCCTAGAGTCATTTTAGACTTAGTTTAGCATTTGTTTTTTTATGCATAGGAGAAGAGATCATCTTGGGCATTTTCTCCCTCGTAATTATCAGGCTGGACCTCTTGAATTAGTTGTTGATATGTTTAATCCTAAAATTGAGGAACCCCAAGTTGAAAACAAAGGATTTGAAGAACAATTTGAGAACGTGTTTGCAGATGCATTTGACCACTTAACATCATCATCCTCCTCTGAAGAATCCTTGCATCTAGACAAAAATTTTGCTGAGCCAGAAGATTTACTGTGGCATCCAGGGCCTCCTCGAAGGATGGATCAACCAACCTTCCATTTCCCCATTCCTCCTCAATAGGGAAACCAAAATTTGAAGAACATACCCTCTGGGGCAGTGCCCAAGTTCTACGGCCTCATCACCAAAGACCCCGAGACCTTCCTCTTTGAGTTCGATATCCTTTGCAGAAGCTATGACTATACAACCAATGCACACAAGCTCAAGTTGTTTCCATCAACTCTTAAGGAAGCTTCTCTGAGATGGTTTATGAGCCTCATTTCCAACATTGTAGTAGATTGGGCTGCTATGAGAAACATGTTTCTTTCCAAATATAAAGAGTACTGTCAGGGGCGTGACTTGAAAGGTGGTGATATATTCAAGATGACCCAGAAAGAGGATGAGACCTTGGAGGATTATGTCTCTAGGTTCATGTTCAATCTGCAGCGTAACACTCAGCATCAATTGAATGAAGAATCTCAGAAATACCTATTTCTCAAAGGTGTCAATGAAGGGAGCATTGCGGCTCTGAACCTGATGGCTAGTGGCAACATTACAAAGAAAAATTGGAATGATATCAAGAATATCTACTTCAACTACTCCCGGGCCACTGTAAAGAAGGGTAGGGGAATCAGAGACCTACCACAAAAGTCTGTTGGCTCTAGGGTTTCAAAAGTGGAGCTATCTAATCTTCTCTCTAACTTCAAGTAGGACATCATTAATGACGTCACTACTCAGATAGATACCATGCATGCAAGGAGAAATAAAGAAGATGCTGATGTGGTGCTAGCTGAATACTATCCACACTGTCGAGAGAAGAAGAGGAGCTATAAGTGTAAGACCGTTACAAATTTGGAGACACAGCCGATGTCCACTGAGTTCAAAGCCATTGATGAAAATGGAGAGGTTCTCTACATTTCCCAACGGAGGCCCTAGGCTCTAAGACTAGGTATGCCACAAGATCCTCTTCAAAATTTTAATAATAATAGTTAATGGTAGAATTTTCCAAATATGGGAACCCAAGGGTGGCAGCAAACCTAGCCAGGGTGGCAGTAACCTCAAAAAGGTTGGCAACAGCCCTAGCTAGGTTGGCAGAAACCCCAGCTAGGATGGTAGCAACCCCAATAGGGTTGGCAGCAACCCCATCAAGGTTGGTAGCAACCCTAGCTAGGGTGGCAGCAACCACAGCAAGGTTGGCAGCAACCTCACCAAGGTTGGCAACAACCTCATCAGGGGTGGAAGAAACCCAATTAATGACCTAATCCATCTCATCAGCAAGCCCTAATGCCTCCTCTACAACAACAAGCCCTAATGCCTCCTCTTGCTACCACTAATAACCCTCCTAAGCAAACGCAGCTACCAACACAACCTAATCCCAATCCCAATAGCAAGTCGACCACTCAACAACAGAGATATGCCTTAAATGATATCCATCTGAGATTAGGGACCATGCTTTCTTAACTCAACCACCTATAATCACTGAGTTTGATGAACTACCTGTTGGACAAGAAGATGTGCCAGCTCCTATAGCCAAAATGCCCCCATTTCCTCACAGGTTAGCCAATCAAGTTGAACCTGTCGTAAACCATGCAGTAGCAGACTTGCTTGACCAATTGAAACACATAACATTCAAAATACCTCTGCTAGATGCTATTAAAGAAATCCATGTCTACACTAAAACCATACATGAAGCTTGCATCAAATAGCCTAGAAGGAAGAAAAAAGATCCTAAAACCATTCGTGTTGTCGGCCAGCTCTCTGATCTTATGTTGGAAAAGTTGACCATCCCTAAGTATTTTGATCTGGGGAGTCTTGTGGTTACAGTTACAATCCAAGATACAAGTCCCAAACTCCCTAGTTGATTTGGGTGCATCCATAAATGTCTTGACTAAATAAGTATTGTCCCATCTAAACATTGTCGGCCTCTAAGATACACCAACTATTTTGCAACTTGCAGATAGCTCTACTGTTAAACCAGATGGGGTTATAGAAGATGTCATAGTTACATTACATTCTCTGGAGTATCCAGTATAATTTGTTGTTCTCTCACCAAAAGCCGATATGGGTGGTTATCCTCTCATATTAGGAAAACCATGGTTAGCCACCACTGATGCCTTCATAGCTTGTTGGTCAGGGAAGATGACAATTTTCAATGGAGTCCATACCAAAAACTTGACCCTCTACTCCCCTGCTCAACCTATGTTGCAAGATGAGGATGTCGTATGGCCAGAATTAGATGATCTTGATCTAGAAACCAACTCAATCCATCAGCTCATGGTCATTGATAGAGACCCATTTCTAACTGCTACAGAGGAAGATGAGGTAATTCGATCCATTGTTACAAATGAATATGGTCGAAGTCCTCCATGGTGCTCACAGTCTGACTGTATCTTAGAACCTATTTTTCCACCTCCACATACATGTTCATACTCTATTTCCTCCCACTTCCTTCATTATTTATTAACTCATGAAATGGTTTATCTTCTAGTTGCCCAAATAACAATGGTAGACAAGGTGATTAAGGTGGAAATCAGTTCGGGTAAGGATTTAAATATCAGTAGTACTTTGACACCCTCGCACTAGAATGTTAACCTAGGATTGCTGCAGGAACATCAGTAGGTGTTTGCCTGGGATTACACTGACATGAGAGGATTAGATCCCAAACTCTATACTAATAAGATCTACATTAGCCCAGATTATAAACCTGTATGCTAGCCTCAGTGGTGGGTTAATCCTGTATTGCGTGACATAGTCAAAACTAAACTTCAAAAGTTGCTAAATGTTGGCTTCATCTACCCTATTTCTGATAGCCAATGGGTTTTTCCCTTGTTCATTATGCCTAAGAAGGGGGGGAAATGGAGAGTCTGTGTTGACTAAAGGGAATTGAATACAGCCACCAAGAAGGATCATTTCCCATTGCTCTTTATTGATCAAGTCCTTGATAGTTTGGCTGGCAAGAAATATTTTTCCTTCTTAGACAGTTTTAGTGGTTACAATCAAATTCAAATCGCTCCAGAGGATCAGGAGAAAACCAATTTCACCTATCCCTGGGGGACCTTTGCATATTCTATCTTACCATTGGGTTTGTGCAATGCTCCAGCCACTTTCCAGCGGGCTATGATTAGCATTTTCTCTGACATATCTGCTAATTGTATGGAGATCTATATGGATGACTTCACGGCTTATGGGAACACTTTTGAAGAGGCAAAGCTCAATCTGGAGAGAGTTCTCAAGCGCTACTGGGACTAAAATCTCTCTCTCAACAGTGAGAAATGCTTTATGATGATGGAGGAAGGTGTCGTTTTGGGTCACTTTATTTCCTCACATGGCATCCAAGTAGACCCGGCCAAGATTTCAGTAATCAGTACTCTGACAACACCGAAAAAGAAGAAGGATGTCTGGAGTTTCCTCAGCCATGCTGGATATTATAGAAGGTTTATCAAGGATTTTAGCCAAATTGCAGCGCCCCTCTATAATCTGTTGAAGAAGGATTTGAACTTTTCTTGGAATACCAAGTGTGAAAAATCCTTCCTGCAGCTTAAGGAAGTTCTGACAACCCCACCAGTGTTGCATGGGCCAAATTGGGGATTGCCATTCCACATTCATACAGATACCTCAGATTATGCTATAGGATTAGTATTGGGCTAGCAAGAAGATGCAATTGAACATGCCATTTATTTTATTGGAAAGAATCTACAGGGAGCAGAACTCAATTATACGGTGACCGAAAAGGAGTTTCTTGTAGTGACTTATGCTATGAATAAATTTAGGCATTATATTACTGGTTATCAGATTTTTTTCCATATAGATCATTCAGTGATTCAGTACCTGATAATAAGCCAGCCATCTCAGGAAGATTGGCCCATTGGTTGCTACTCATGCAGGAATTTGACATCACAATTATCGACAAGCTAGGGAAAGCCAACATTGTTGCTAATTTTCCCTCTCGCTTGCATGTTCCTAATGATCTTGCAACAATTGATGACAGTTTTCTGGATGAACATGTGTTCCTATTGACAACATAGAATCCTTGGTATATTGGCATTGCTAATTATCTCACAACAGGATGGACGTCAGCTCACTTTTCTTCAAAAGAGCACAAATTACTGGCCGAGAAAAGTTTCAACTTTTCTTGGATTGTTGATTTCATGTTTTACACTAGTCTCAACTAGGTTATGCATCGATGCATCCAAGAGGATGAGACTTATGATATCCTTCAGCCATGTCATGATGAGCCATGCAGAGGTCACTTTTCCGCCAAGCAAACAACATTCAAGATTTTAGTCACTGGTTATTATTGGCCAACTCTTCACAAAGATGCAACACACTATACAAAGAAATGTGATCAGTGCCAGCGCATGGGGAGGCCTACTAAGATAGATGAAATTCCCCTGCAGCCTCAGGTGGTGGTCACACCCTTTAATAAGTTGGGTATTGACTTTGTGGGGCCCATTGACCCATCTTCTCATGGTAAGTCCTATATCCTAGTCTGCACTGACTATGTCACCAAGTGGGAAGAAGCCAAACCAATGAAGCATCCTCCAAACAACAATGTTGCTAAATTTTTGTATGATTTCATCTTCACCCACTTTGGTGTTCCTAGGGAATTAGTTTCTGATCAAGGGGCGCAATCCACTTCCAACCTTATAGCTGCTCTGATGGAAGAATACAAAAATCACCATGGCAAGTCATCTCCTTATCATCTGCAGGCCAATGGTCAGGTTGAAGTCACTAACCGGGAATTGGAGACCATTCTTACCAAGACTGTAGCTGTTCACAAGAAGGATTGGCCAGCCAAACTTTCTGAAGCACTATGGGCCTACCGAACTACTTGTAAGTCTACTACAAGATTCCCCCTGTTCCAATTAGTCTATGGTAAGACTGCCATGATGCCTGTCGAGTTCGAGCATAAGACATTGAAGATAGCATTAGAGCTCAACCTTGACCTCACTGTAGGATAGAGGGAGCATGTTCTCACCTTGAACAGTCTAGATGAATGGGGGTAGTCTACTTTGTCTAACACTGAATTGGTTCAGTAGTAGCGGAAGCTATGGCATGACCGGTTCATCAAAGACAAGCGGTTTGTTGTGGGTGATTCGGCTCTTCTCTATGACTCTCATTACCAGCATGCTCCTAGTAAGTTTCAAACCCATTGGTTAGGGCCATATGAGATTGTTGTTGTCTCTGTAAATGGCGTTGTTCAGTTATCTATAGTGGATCCTATTCGGTTTAAGTTACTGGTTAATGTTCACCGCTTGAAGTTGTATCACAAGCCTCAAAGTTGCATGGAGTTCCTGCAGCAATTCCAATATGTTGTTGATCACGTGACTCCTGCAGTAGCTGAATGTGGGCAGGTTGCTCATATTCATTCTTCACTTTAAACTATGTTTGCTTCACCCCATAATAAATACTTTCTTCTCAAAATTACATTCTCTGTAATAAACACCTCACCTCACCTTCTCTCTCTCCCACCTTTTTCCATTCCACTGTATCACTCCATCTGAGCATGTCTCATCATCAAGTGCTCTTCCTACAGCTCTTTCTAGGTTCATGGCATGATCTCTCATACATATTTTATTTTTATTTACTTTATTTAGAAGTTAGGTGTTATTTAATTAATTGCTCTTGTGAGGTGTGGCACGGTGGGACCCGTGCCTTCAACTTAGTTGGGGGCAGGGGTTGTTTAATATTTTTTTATTGTTCCAATCATTTTAGAGATTTATGGTATTCACTACCTGTCTTGTCACAATCTTTGCAAATTTTTCTAAATGGCTGTTGATAAATGTTTAATAAAGTTTGTAACCTGTGATTATGTCATCAATTGTAACTGAATTAAAAAATATTGGAGGTTGAGTTTAAGTAATAATTATTTAGGCATGACGTGTTCAGGTGGTAGAACTTTACATGCGTGAATGAATTATGAAAACTCATTTCTCTTAAATAGCTCTAATTCTGGGTACAAGTGTTCTTCGGTACTCATTCATTTCTAAATTTCTGCACCTTCAGTCTGCAAAAGCTTTGAGTCTGCAACTGAATTCTCCATTTCAAGCTTCAACACAGGTTCTACAGGGTAGCATTTTGATAGTAGAAGTTATGGGTGGGGATCTCCAAAGGCACAAGCCAACTGATCATAGCATTCTTTTAGCAGAAGGAGCCACTTGTGAAAAGTTCCACAGAAGAGGATGGTTAGACTATTGTCTAAGCCTCAATGGATTTAATGAAGAAATCACTCTGGAATTTCTAAATACCTTACAGGGAGGCTTTGCAATAGTAAAAGGTCTGAGAATTGAATTTTTAGAGGAGATAGTGGCAGAAGTCACAAAGTTACCACAAGAAGGGGAAAGATGGTCAAAAGATATCATTGTACACTCGGCTAGGGCACAGTTTACTCTTTATGGTGACCCTCCTTTGGATATTGACAAAAAGTAGGGTACCTTGAGAATCTCACTACCCTTGGATTACATTCAGTCAGCCACCTTCATCATTCAGTATTTTATTTGTGAGGGCCGATATAAGTACCTTCATGGAGTAAATTTCAAGATTCTAAGTGCTCTTTGTCATGACAATCGACCGGTGAGTTTACCTAGTTTTCTATTCAATATTATACAAAAGAATTCTGCACTAGTTCAATCAGGGAAAATTCAGGCTATTTCACATCACTGTTTAATTAAATTTATCATAGAATGAGAATTGAATAAACAGTCAATCGACACATGGGAGGAATTTTTACAAATGGATAATTTAGCGCCTAGGATAGTCGGCCCTAGAGGCCAGGGTGTCGGGAGAAGGGAGAAAACTGAAATAGGAATTCATAAGATTGTCTCAAGAGTTGATCTTGAATCCTCCTCCTCAAACCCAAGACCACCTAAGAAGAAGGCTTGTAAAGAAGGAACTCTTGTTGCCAATAAAAAGATAAATAAACATAGTAAAGCCACTCTAGATCCTAAAGCCTATCCTACTGAGGAGTCATAGTCACCTTCTAAGGAAACCCAAAGCAAAACCCTAAAAGAAAAGTCGATTAGTTCTAAACCAAAACCTAGCAGTGAGAAGGAGGATAGTGTATCTGAAAAAACCCTACCTAAAATTGAAGAGGAAACCATGGGAGGAACCTCTACAGCCACTAATAAAAGAAAATGCAAGACCCCTTTATGTTCTATTCAAACTCCTGCTAGGCGAAGCCCTCGGCTTATCACCACTTCCAGCAAGAATATTGAACCACTTACTCATACTATAGAAATTGAATCTTCCCCATCCATTGAACAACCTTCCCCTGAACCAGTAGACCAAGAATTAGTAGGAATTGATACTTCTTCTGGGAAAGAAGACATGGACGTTTAGGTTAATCCTGGTGAAGAGAATGTGGTAAAAATGGCGGGCATTGATATGATTCCTTGTGTGGAAAAAGAGGAAGTTGAAGTTGCAAAGACTGGTAATGTAGGGGAAGTAGACATTGTAGAGGAAGTAGAGGTTGCAGAGCCTAATAGTACACAGGAAATGGAAATTGAAGAAACTTGTGACATTTCTGAGAAGGATCCTGAAAAGGGAAAGGATGTCCCCATCGTTGAATACTTTCTTGTGGAAAGTAATGGAGAATCAGATAATGAAGAAGTGTTTGTTAATACCCCTGATATACAAGACAACTTTGAGGATTCCATGGATAAAGATTTGGATGACTCAAGAAGCTTGCCTTCTGACGAATTCCCTGTGCTTAACCAAGAGATGATGGAGAACATAAAATGATAGGTTAGTAAAGAGGATTTGGATGCATTGGCAAATGTAGCTGAGACTTTCCAAGAGAAGAATTCAGTCAAAACTCTTGTTATATGGAAAGGAAAACCTTTCCCATGACAAGATAGGGAATAAAAACCATAGACTGCACCTCCTCAGCCTAGAATGCCTAAACCTGTACCTAGTATTGTAAATGAATGGATTGATATCTTTCATCAAGGACCAATGCCACCAACAGATTTATCTACCCCCTTAGCTGCAGGATTACACTTATATCAGCAATTTTTGTGGGAAAAAGCCTAATGGGGACTAGAAAAAAGAAAAATTACAGAGAGTTATTGATGCGCAAGCTCATCAACTCAAACATAAAATAGATCAAGTAGAAATACTGGAAGAAAGGGTTAAAAAGATAATCGAATTAATTCCTAAAGAAATGGCATGTAGATCGCCATCCCCAATTTATGCCTTATTTTTAAGAGAACAATTTGTCAATTTTCAGATGACTAGGGTCATGGAGGGGTTGAACCGATTAGTAGCAACCCCACATGAGTTTTATGATGCTTTCCAATCGGCCCCTATGGCCATCAAAAAATTTCTTTGTGAATTATACTTGCACAATATTGTTGTACCCAATGATCAGGAGTGGAACTCTCTTTTGTATGTAGGGGATGTGCAGTTAAGGGCAGTAATGTCCTGGGTTCAAAATGAAATAAGCAAAGAGCATCAGGCTCTACCGTATAGAAACCAGGAGATAGACACCCCATTAATGATCAAAATAGAGACACAAGATTCTAGGAGAACCTATCTCAATTGGATTTTGATAACTCTCAATCCAAGTAGAGCCAATAAGGTTAAAACATTTAGGGAACAGGCGTACTGAGATTGGGAGCAGCATTCGGCCCAAAATATTGGTGATGCAATTTCAGCATGTCAGCACAGGTGGATGGGAATGTAACATAATTTAAAAATTAGGGAACCACATTCCCCTCAAAACATAATTCTTGCTACTCAGAGGGCTCCATGGTATGTATCAATGGGAAAAACATTGCAGAACTATTGGATTCCACTAAGGTTCCAACCACCTCTATTCCTGCATCCGTTGATGGTAGTGAATGAAACAGCAGAGGATTATGGCACAACATAGGAAGAGCGGTGGTGGGAAAGGCTAAGAAACACTCGTGGATACTTCAACCATTTGGCTAATGAATCAGGAGCAAGCACTGCCAATGACTTAAGGGTACGGGATCAAGTTTGGAATTTCATGATTGCTAGAGACTAGCAATAGCTCAGTTGGGGGGAATGATGAGCCGATCTAATGGCCATCTTTTATAACACTTTTACTATCTTTTTAACAATTTTACTTACAACTGATACTTGAACTTATGGTTTTTATATATATTTTATGTATGAAAAGGACATAAGTAGGAAGGTAGATATTAAAAAGGCTATGGAAGTATGATGCTTGGAACTTATGATCTTACATGATAAAATGCAGAAGTAATATAGTAAATGAATGATTCCTTTCCTATGATGTGTTTGTGGGTAGTTTCCTTCCTGTAGCCACATGTCTTGCAAGAGCATTAATTAATTTTAATACTTTCTTCTGAATATTAGTGATAAATATATGTACATGTGTCAAAGATGGTATGTGTGCGATAATCCTTTTGCAGGAATCAATGGAGCAGTTCTAAAGACTAGCATTATGGCGCTGAAGAATTCAAGTTTGGTTGCTCTCACCATGGACCGTAGGTTGAACTAGTCAAGAGCATGTGAGCCAAGTGAGGCATCATTACAAGATCTCTGCGGGAATACTAGGTTAATATAGTTTCCTGTCGCATGCTGCGTGTGGATCTAGTGCCATCGTGTGCTACATTATGGGGCAATTTATTGATCAACTGCCATATTTTGTTATGAGATATTTTGTATTGATTACGATCCTCATCTGATGGACTGATCTTAGGTTTAGATTGTAGTGGTAGTTTTCCTTTAAATAAGTTGACTGCTAAACTCTGGAGGTCAGTGAATTAGTTAGTTTTATGTAATCATTTTGTAATATAGTTGTAGAAGAAATAAAGACTTGTTGTTACATGTTATGTTCATGCTTTACAATTAAATGAGATCTTCAGCTTTTCATCTTTGAGTTTTATTCCATTCACTCTTTCATGGGGGCCCACGCGGAAGGTGAAGTAGTTCATAGTCAGTAGGAACTAGTTTTAGAGTTATTAGTAGGAATTAGTTCAGATTTTATTCAAAACATCTAGGACTCTGTTGCTCCTACAGCCATTGGTAACAAAACTATTGGTTGTTCCTACAGCATAAGTAGATAGTTGAGTTTACTTTTGTAGCATGTTTTTCTTCAAAGCTTTAGATTAAATTGCTCATTTTTGTTCCTAGTTTAGTATCTCTCCAAAATTTTGTTAGTTTGAGTAGGAAGTGATGACTTCTAATACAAATTAGAGCTTATATTTTTTGGACACTATTTGAAGTTTACGTCCCTAGTTGAGTATTCAATGAGTTCAGCACAATATTTCTAGCATGATAATTGGCCTATTTTGTTACAAAGTCATTGTCAAAAAGGGTGCATAATCCTTAACTGCAAAGGTATTATAGTGAGTAGCCACAATTAACAATTCAGTGGTTTGTTCTTATTTTAATGGTTGTCTTATAAATTACCATACATGTGCACTAGTTTGATGTTGGAGCTATGACATTGACACCGCACACTGAAGGATGCGGTGGCACCTTCACAGAGGTATCATTTATTTATTATTGGGGTTGTAAAATATTATAGGTATTCTTGATAACTACATAATACTCTTGTTGTTTCATTTTTAGTTAATGATAGCAGAGACTCCTCCTTTTGTTCGTGATAGTTTGAATTGCAGCATAGCTATAGCTATAGCTAGTTCTAATGCATTGACCGAGGTATGAAAGAGATTACTTAATTATAATTGTTATTTTAATATGGTTTGTATTGAAATTTTTAATGATATTCATGTATGTATTTTAAATATTATTTTGATCATTGTTGTAGGGACTCATTACTCCAGATCGTCAGCGTGCCCCTTCGGTAGATGTACATAGCGACTATTTGTTAGTGGTAATAAAATACTCTATTTTATGTCATCCTATAATTAAATTCTTATGTATATTAGTTTTTGATATTTATACTTGTTATTTTATCAGCTTGAACTGTAGAAGAGTCTAGACAGGAAGATATTCAGCACACTCGAAAGAGTACTGCATCTTCATTGACACGATTATCGAAGACAGCCTGGGATTTGTTTTCTTCCCCTTTGAAGAAATGACTAGATTAGGGATAATCATTGTACGCCAATATGGCATTACTGGACATATTTTTTGTTTATTATATAAGTGACATGTTCTATATCCATTTGGCTTTCAAGATGCCAAGTTAACTTTATTGGACATATTTGATCTATGACATTATTGGACATATATATTTTTCTTCATGCTCTACAAATATATCATGTGTACTTATGTAGACTAATTTATGTATATGTGGATGTCTTATACTTTGTAAATTGCTTATGTCTTATATTTATGTTTGCACTTGTATCTATGTATATTGTTATTGAATGATTCATACTTAATGAGAATACGCATGTTTCATTTCATAAAACTAGACTCGTAATTTTCATTCCAACACCTTAATGAAATGATAATAGTTCATATAAGATAAAAAAATATCAATCCTACCCAACTTTAGTCCTATTGGAGCATTTTGACCACCTGGACCTATTTAGGGCACTACAAGAACATTAAGGGATGCATTAGTACATTGTGGTCCAAAAATTTTGAATGAGTTGTGAAGCATAAAAAGGTTATTCCTGGTATTTACATGTCAAATTTAAGGTGTTAGCGGAGGCGGTTCGATATCAGAATGAGTGGTTTTCAAGATATGCAATGTTTCAGCTTTCAACGGCACAATATTGCAAGTTTTTGCATCAACCGAGATTGGGTTGGAAAATGAAAATGGAAGTGAATCTTCCCAATCTGAGATAAGTTATCGCCTCCATGACATAGTCCTATAGCACTTGATGGCTTGTTGATACCCCTTGGGAGCTCCGAGAAACAAACTCCTGAATATCGACAATTTTGTTGTCTGATGCACATTGAGGGACACTTGGCTCCATAGCGGTTGGCAATGTTCCAGCCTCTTTGCCTCCATGACACGATCATTCCTACCATTCACCTGACATTTTGGAGCTATTGGTGTAGACGGTTTGATTCCACGATGAGCGGTTTTCAAGATATGCATTGTGTCAACATTCAACTGTGCAACATTGCAAGTTTTGGCATCAACCGAGATTGGGTTAGAAAATGAAAATAAAAGTGAATCTCCAAAAATTGAGATACGTTATCGTAGGTGTCTATGACATGGTCTTCTAGAACCTGATAGCTTGTTAATAACCCTCGAGAACTTTGAGAAATAGACTCTTGAATATCAGTAATTTTGTTGCCTGGTGCACCTTGAGGGACACTTGGCTCCATAGAGGTCGACAACGTTCAAGCCTCTTCTGATTGAATGTTTGATAATGTTAAGTTAAAGATGATGCAAGACATTAAATCAATTAATGGTTTGTATTATCATTGATTTCAACTTGATATCATCTATACGGTCATGTACATAATGCCAAAGACTTTAGAGAATCAATTGAATAGAAGTTATGCTTTCAAAAATGCATAAAAGTCATGTATTCACTAAGTGATAGACAACATCAACGGAGTGTACACCATTGGTAAAGACAGAGATAAAGTCATAGTGATGCCCAACGAGCAGAAAATAGTGTTGCCCAATGAAGTAGAATCACAGGATGCCCGACGAGCTAAAAATAGTGTTGCCCAACGAGAAAGATCCAATGATGCCTGACGGACAGAGATCCCGAAGCTAATAGAAGTTGCACTGATGGAACTGGCAGTTATCACCAGCGATAAACTATAGAATTGACCGAAAAAATAGAGAGATCAGAAAATGACAAAATATCTAGCTGGCAGAGCTTAAGGATAGACTTAACTAGTTGTTTTATTTGTTTTATTCGACCATAATTAAGTAATTTAAATATGATTTATAAAGTTGGCAAGAAGATAACTATGAAATAAATCAGGAGTTAAAGCCATAAATCAAATTGGCTGGATTGTTTTTCACACCAAGAATCAAGAATTAAGGATATTCTAGAATTAATCCATACTGATTTATGTGGAACTATGAGGACAAAGAGCTATTATGGAGATAGATATTTTATTCTTTTTTTTAATGATTACTCTAGAATGGTGACAATCATATTTTTAAAAGAAAAATATGAAGCTTTCAAGATGTTTAAATGGTATAAGGCTATGGTAGAAAAACAAAGTGGTAAGGATCTGAAATGTTTGAGATTAGATAGAGGAGGAGAATTTATATCAAATGAATTCACTAATTTTTGTAATGAGCATGGTAGAAAAAGACAGGTTTGTACACCAAGAGCACCACAGCAAAATGGGATTGGTGAGAGAAGGAACAGATCAATAGTTGACTATGCAAGAACATTGATGATAGAGAAGGATATCACCCTGATCTTCTAGAGAGAAGTTGTTAGCACTACTGTCTATACACTTAACAAAGTACAATTGAAGAAGGACTCAAAGAAAACTCCTTATGAGCTATGGTATGGTAAAACACCCAATGTAAGTTACTTAAAAATATTTGAAATTCAATGTTATGTCTTAAAAGATGATAGAAATGGAAAGCTTGACACCAAAAGTGATAAAGATATTTTTTTGGGGTATTCTACCAAAAGAAAAGCTTTTAAATGTCTAATCAAGGCTTCTAACAAAATAGTTGAAAGTGCAAATGTGAAGATTGATGAATTTATAGAAAAGAATGAACTGGAAAGAACAAAAGAACTAGAAGACTACAACAAATTTGTATACTATGAAGAACCCATAACTCTACCTGAGTAATAGTGCTTAAATCTAGAACAACAGAATGTTGCAACAGACGGTCATAATGTTGTTATCGACGGTCAGGATAATGATCAAAATTATGTGCAAGGTAATGAAGATCAAGCTGATATACAAAGTGATGTACCTATACTTGCAAGATATGTAAGAAGGAACCATCCTGAGGACCAGATCATAGGTGATAAGAAAGCTGGTACAAGAACAAGAAGTAAGTCTTTAAACTCAAATTGCTTAATTTGTGAGTTTGAACCAAAATCTGTCAATGCTGCACTAGATAATGAAGAATGGATAAGTGCTATAAATGATGAGATTGAAAATAACAAGACATGGTCACCTGTGCCAAGACCAGATGACAAGAATGTCATCATTACAAAATGGATATTCAGGAACAAACTGAACGAGAATGGAGAAGTCACAAGGAACAAAGCAAGACTAGTATGCAAGGGGTATGCACAAGAGGAAGGTATAGACTATGGAGAAATCTTTAAACCCATTGCTAGGCTAGAAGGAGTAAGAATTCTACTTGCTTATGCTACATACAAAGGATTCAAATTATATCAAATGGACGTCAAGTTAGCATTCCTAAATGGAATACTTGAAGAAGAGGTATACATTGAGCAACCAGAAGGGTTTGTGGATCCAGACAAGAGGAACATTGTAATTAAGACTTCACAAAGCCTTGTATAGATTGAAACAAGCTCCCAAAGCCTGGTATGAATTACTTCATTCCTATGTAATAAGTATTGGATTCATGAGGACTAGTGAAAATAGTAATCTTTATTTGAAAGAAGATACTAATGCTAACACTTTGATTGCTGAAATATTTGTTGATGACATCATATTTGGAGGCAATGATATGCT
>MU223245.1:84144-127184 GCA_018584345.1 Thuja plicata
AAAATTTTGAAACATAAACGCAAACCCAAATCCAAAATTATGAAACATTTATACGTAAACTTAAAAGCCTAAAATCATATAATTTAACCAAAACGTAAACTAGAAGCATAACTTTTGTTTCATGAATATAATTAGTCTTTAGTCATCTGAAGAAATCATTACAGGGAATTAATTTAGGATACATGACTATATTATTACTTGAGAACCAGCCACAAATTTTTTTTTTCACAACTTAATCATTCTATACATTTTCATTATGTACACAACTTTCAAAATTAGCACAACAAAAACCTAATTTTTACGTACTAGGTTACATAAATCAATTTGTATATATTAAAGTCTTCAATTCATTTAAAAGTTATATACATGTGGAATCTCTTTTTGATATATTTATGCTTAAGGGGATGTCATGAATATTTTTGTTCAAATGGACATACATATATTATGTAGATATTTATATATGTACATGTGCAATTTTCATTGTTTAAAATTTCTGAACTTTTGTTTAAAAAAATGTTTCATGTTGAAGATGTAACTTGAATTTGTTTAAAATTTAAATATGTATGTACAGATATTTTTTAATTTAAAAACATGTTCTTTTTCAGCACATGTACATATATAAATTGATTTCTTACTAAATTTACACATGTATGTGCCCGCTTGTAGCGAGTGCACTTTTTATCTCTAGATATTACATTTCTACATCACATGGCTTCTACTGGTTCAGACCCTAGCATTCATGGTAGTCAGGCCTCACAAGCATCATCAGGCCACCATGATACCCCGTAGATTCATGATAGTCATAGGTAGGATACTATCACAAGGATGCACATCGCTCTAGTTGCGCTAGAGAGGACGTTACAAAATAGTGTTGCCCTCCCTAATAGGGAGAAATTGATTTCCATTCGTACAGATTTGACGAGTATGATTCAAAACGAAGAATCATACAATCCATATGAGATGCATCTATTGATTCTTTTTACCATAGCCTATCTAGCACTGTTACAGGTACTTTCGGTTGGAGGACAATTGATGGGGATGTTACTGTTACTCAAGTTAAGAACATGTTTGGGACCCATTACATGGAAAATAAAGTGGTTAGAGCATATAGGGTCACAAAATGTACAGATGAGTTAGTAGCTCCTTTTATATATCTGAGATGGTTGGCGGCTCATCATATGTGGCCCCAAAAGGATGAGGAGCCCTTATATTTCTGCGTTTGCAGAGTTCCATTTAGGTTATGATGTTGATTACACAGATTTATCTCCACATGTTGGTCAGGGTCAGGGGAGATATCAAGATAAGTGTAGATGACCTGATGCACCACAGTCCCCTAGTAAGAGGGCATTGGTGGGTCAAAACCTTTTGGTTCTTCCAAAAGGTTTGGAGACCTACACTGGAGCTGGATAGGTTGCTATTGAGGATGCACGTGTAGATATGTTTTGTACATTGTCACCATTGTGACTCAGGTTGATGAGTTATCATCTAATCGTGTGGGTAGGTACATGCTCAGATCTCGGACGAGCACAGGCGTTGATCCTTCTAGTCCATTTTAAAATCCTTACATCTGATATGATCTTCCCACTCCATAAGAGATATTACAACTACCAGAGGATCGTCTGTGTGACATGAGCTTCATTTTAGTCAGTGATCTCCTTGTAGCTTACCAGCACATTTCTAAGACACATGGGGTTCCTCCGTGTGATATTCCTACATTCATTTGAGGAGACCAGGCCTCAAGATCCTCCACATGCAGCAATCGAGGACAAGGAGATGTAGAGGTAGGTACCTCCAGATAGGAGGATGTCCAAATACATCCTATAGCTCCATGACAGAGTGTGGATGATCTTACACTGCCTCGACAGCATACACAGGATCCCCTATATCAGACACCTATGACCTCACGATTTCACACTAGATTCTCATATTTGCTTATGGATGAGGGCATTGATCCTGAGAGAGTGTCCTTACATTCTTCTGAGTTATCTGAAATTGGACGTGCATTACACCAAGTACACTTGAAACCATTTAATTTCAAGATTCAAGAACAATCAAGTAATTTTGTATTTAATTTATTTATATAAATTCCATTTATATATATTTTAAATTAATTTGAACCAGGTATAGGACACTACGAGGGGCTGCATATGGAGATTTAGAGGAGCCTGTTGATCTGATTCATCAGGATATAGAGGTAAATTTTAATTTAAATTATTTTTAAATAGTTTATTCGTTTCAAGTTTAAAAATGTACATTTAGAAAAAAGCCTAGTCTGGATAAATATATTAATTATATTTGTTTTAAAATTGTTATGTATTTACATATACAGACTCAGGTCCAGTGAGATGAGGATCCACATAGGCCTGCATAGAGTGGTGATCGTGGTGGTTATTGATTTAGATTTACACATGAGAGATCTAGATTATATACACACATCTATTTTACATTGATAGATAGTACATACATTTACATTGTTATGTTGATATCTAGACATATATGTATTGATATGTACATGTGTTTTGTATGTTGATACATTGATATTTACAGGTCCATTTACATTGTTATATTGATCTGTATATCTAGATAATTTTACATTGATATTTATGTTTTATGTTGACATCTAAACATTTACATTGATATGTACATATGTTTTTTACGTTGATACATTGATATTTACAGGTCCATTTACATTGTTATGTTGTTCTAGATATCTAGATATTTGTACATTGATATGTATGTTTTATGTTGACATCTAGACATTTACATTGATATGTGCATGTTTTTTTTACATTGATACATTGATATTTACAGGTCCATTTACATTGTTATGTTGATGTTGTACATGTTTTTTTTATGTTTTATATGTTGATATATATCTAGACATTTGTACATTGTTACATGCATGTTTTAATTTGATCTATATATATAAGTCCATTTAGATTGATGTACATGTTTTATTTTAATCTAATCTTAGAGAAAATTTTGTAAATTTTCAATAGATAACAAAATCAAGATCAAAATCAATCATAATCAATCTTTAGTCTAATTTAAATATATATATAATCAATCAAATATCAAACTTAAATTAAATTCAAAACCTAATGAATAGATAGATAGAAGATCTAATCTTAGAGCAAATTACATGTAAATTTTCAATAGATAACAAAATCAAGATCAAAATCAATCAAAATTAATATTTAGTCTAATAAATATATATAATTAATCAAACTTCAAACTTAAATTAAATTTGAAACCTAATGAATAGATAGATAGAAGATCTAATCTTAGAGCTCAAATTATGTAAATTTTCAATAGATAACAAAATCAAGACCAAAATCAATCAAAATCAAAATTAATCTTTAGTTTAATAAACATATATAATCAATCAAACTTCAAACTTAAATTAAATTCAAAACATAATGAATAGATAGATAGAAGATCTAATCTTAGAGCAAATTATACATAAATTTTCAATAGATAACTTTTAGTAATCTTCTAAATATTATACAAAATCAATCTTTTTAAGTAATCTCACATACCTGGTATAGATTGAAAATGATCTTTTATATAACAAAATCTATATATATATATATATATATATAATTTCAATTTACCTAATCAATAGATTTAACCTACATACTTAATTTGACAATTTTTCTAGAAATTGTTCATACTTAATACATTTAACCTTTAATCAATCTAGATCTAATTTCAAACAATATTTAATAAAATCAATAGATAATCTAATTGAAATTGAAAAAGTATCAAGTTCCTCAAGGTCTAATCCATTAAAATTCAAGATAATCAATATAAATTCAATCTAGAATAATGAATTTCAAATCATTTATAGCTCCTGATACATGTACTCTAGATCCTCTCTATCCTTTATTATCTCCAAAAGTTTTTCATGTTCTTCAATAGTCAACTTCCACTTTTGGTTTCCACGTCCTTCTTTTGGCACAGTCTCAAATTGTAGTTTTGTCGCTATAACCAAGTGACTATATTGTAAAACTCTTTGTCCAGGAATGTATTCAATAAATTGAACTCCATTTTTGTCGATCTTAGCTTGTTGATAATAGGTGCCTTCAATAACAATTGAACCAGTTGGATATTGTTGTCCATCACCATCAACAATTTCTTGCACCAACTTGGATTTTTCTTTGGTGCATCTTAGTAGGTAATAATCTACACCTTCTGCATTCTCAAGATCCGCAACAATAGCAAAAATATCACCTGTACAATTTATATATATGTATAAATTAAATAAACTGTAAATAAAAAACCTAATCTATATATATATATGTCAGCACACACCTATAACAACTAAATCAGAAACTCGTTCATAATCAGCTGAATATATAGGATCATGGATGTCTATGTCATTGTCATCATCTTCATAAGGAGGCATTCTAACTAACTCTTTCTGATCCCATTGTGAAACATATCCATTTGCAATATTAACACATTGACTCATTGTGTTGTTGTTAACACAATCTTCAAAAAAGAATGATTTATCTCTTAGTCGAATTAGTGGAGGCTTGTGTTGTCCTGTAGTCATCAGTTGATGTAAACTTCTAATTACAACAATTGATTGACAATTGTAAGGATTAGATCGATTGATATCTAGATATATGCAAATTAAATAAATTTTATTTAGTCAGATCAACTCAATTCAATTATGAAAAATGAATAATGATTTCTAGTTTTAAATTATACCTATCACTTCCCAAAAGTAACATTTGTTATGTTTTGTGTCTCGAGTAGAGAAATGATTTCGACACAATTTAACAATTTTGTTTGCATTCTCTATCATTTTACTTGAATATATTTAACAATTTAAAGGACATGTACAAATATAAAATTAGTTTATTCAAACTATCAAATGAAGATTAAAGCTCACTAAGTTATGTAAATAAATTAAATAATATAAAAATGACATACATATGGATACCTTGAAGTTCATGTTGTCGGAGTGCACGCTTCACACATGCTCCTGCTCCATCATGCTCCCCTTTTCCATGTCCACTTTCAAAGAAGTTCCAAAGAAACTTAACATTGTGTCTAGCATGTTGCATAGCTAACCAATTAAAGGCTTATGCAGATTTAAATTGACCTGCACAATCATGTGTAAAAAATTTTAAAAACACTGGATATATATATGATCTCTAGATCTAATATAATTGAAATGTACTATTTTAGAAAATTTAATTCAAGTTTACTTACCTGCACACCCATCTGACTAGATCCAGTGTTGTGAAGCATTTATGCCGCGACTCGCAAGATTGTGGAAAAATATGCTGAAACAATGAGCCACACAACTCCTATCATGAACCTTATCATCATTGATATAGATATGAACCTCCTTGATGATAATGCATTCATTTTGATCTATAATTTCTATCTCATCCAAATCAAATTGTGCATGTCTATAGGTCACATGGACAAATATTGCAACTTGATCAGAATGATAATATTGACTTTAAAGCTCTTTTTGAGGAGAGAATGTTTAGTTCTCCGCAAAATCTACAACTGAAAGAATACAACCAAGTGGAACACAATTTTTGGAATCACGAAACTGTTTAGCTTGTCATCGTGCACCATGACAATGTTGGATATACGAATAAATTATAGATCAAAATCTATCCATGAACTGAAGGTATGGTAATTCACTCTCCTTCGATGCAATTTTTTTTATTCTAGTCCTGTCTTTGTTTCATATTTCTCATATTCAAATATATTCCACTGGACTGGTGTTGTAACATCAATATTATCAAATTGTAAAGGAAATTAATGTAAATTTCTACAATCATTGCGTTCATTTTTTATATATTGGACATTAAATTCATCTGATTCTTTTGAATTATCACATAAAATGGATTTCACAAATTCTATTGTACTTCCAGGAACCATTTCTAGATTAAGTACTGCCATAACCTTTTTATATGATTGCAAATATAAGTGAAACTCAACATGATTTAGACAACAATATGTTTCACAAACCTTATTTATGCGCATGAAGAAATGACACAACATCTCAAACATTCTCTGGCCTATTTTCACATTTGAAAATTTTTGTTTGAATGTTTCAAATAGTTCACTTTGTGTAGTATCGACAAAATGTTTTGGATGTGAAATCTTCATACCGGTCTCATCATCTTTAATATATATAGTGTCCCTTCTGTTGGAAGAAAAATGAGAGTGGTTGGTCCAAAATTCAATGACTCATCTTCTTACATCTTCAAAAATTTAATCTTTTTGAGGAACACTACAAATCTGTACCCAATTATTTTCAATGCTCATATCCAACACATTTCTCTTCCTAATATATCTATGAACAGTTCTTCGAGATACGTTGAGTAAATCAAAAATTGATCAAACTTTATTTATGTGTGTCAATCTCTTATTGGTAATCGTAGTCATCAATACTCTTCTAGAAGCATTTGAATCAGATCCTCCATGATCTGTCCTATTAACAATGTTCAATGCATCTTGCAAATTTTCAATTATTGTTTATTTTACTTGACCCCCTTGTCCAATTTTCTTATTATCAATACCTAACAAATCCAGAATCAGAGTCATTTCTCTTTTCTGGAATAACTTTGCAAACAATTGTGCTTTTCCCACCAAATTTTTATCCTCAAAATATTGTTTCCACGTGTTTTTGACATGAAATTTATTAGTGCTGTCAGGTATCAGGTGCTCCGGTGCAATTTGACTGACAAGTGATTCCTCATTCATCTCCATCAAATTTTGCATTATAGGATGTATATGTATACCTCGACTACTACCAATATCCTCCCCTAGTTGAGTTGCACCTTCTTCAACATTGATAGGTTCTTCTTCAACATTGACCAGTTGCTTTTCGATAAGTTTTGTATGACCTTTCATTTGGTCATTCCTTTTATGATCATATTTCCTTGTTCTAGTCCTTTTATTTCCCATTGCTCAAATATAATAAAAAAATTTATTTTTCTTTCAGAATCCTTCTTTATTAAAAATCTTGCAAAGTCACACTCATCCGGTTACAAAATGTCTTTTTCGCTTCCTCAAAAAACTTTATATATTCTGAAATAAGGATTTAATTTCGCAATTGATATTTTTTTTTAAATAACTTTTATATATACCTTTCAAATTGAAAGTGTGGGTCGCCCACGCGACCACTCGTGAGTGACCGACCACTTAGGTAGACTCGACCAAGTCAGTCCCAGCCAAGTCTTACTCGGGCAAGTCGTACTTGGCCGAGTCTTTCTCAGCCGAGTCATCCTAGGTGGCATGCCATGTTGGCAACCAAACCTCCAAAAACATACCAAATCAACAAGTTGGCACTTCTGCTAGTTTTTTCTCTACTGAAACTAAACAATGTCAAAAAACTAAAAGTACCCTTTTCTAGATCTCGGAACTACGATTCTTGACATATAATTTTTATATTGTTTCGACTACATAACATTGAACAAGTTTGTTAAAAACTTTGTGTAGGTTATTAAAGCTTTCGAAAGTCGTTGATTCGGATAATATAAAAAAATAATAAATCAAATCAGAAAATTTTTAAAATCATAGATAACACTAGAGAAGATAGTCCTCTTTAATAATATGTAATTTATTTGGTTTTTGGTATAGTTTTGATAGGGGAAAAATGGTGGGAGACAAAAACTGTTGGTTTCAAGTTCGACTTTGAATACTTATAACAGGCAAAGTATACATCGAAAACACTTCTTTTTTTTGAACTAGCTATACATGTCATCTAAAACATATTCTAAAATTGGAGGAAAAACTAATGTTTTACTTATAATGATTTGGCAGGAAGTAAACTCCCTGATTTACAGTATTTTTCACGAAATGAACAATAGACCTTAAAAATTCAAAAAATATATTAATTTTGGTTCAATTTTTTAAAAAAAATTTATAGGCATATAATTTAGCCTATTTCACACATTTCATCAATTTACATAATCTTCAAATTCTCAATAGAAATGTGAATTTTATGTTAGGAATAAGGTGTCTCAACCTTGTATATTTCCTTACATTTGATATTATTTGTTTTATAATTAATTGTTTGCAAATAATGTATTTATGTTTGATATCCTTTATGTCGTTTAGTTGAGTGGAAATGTTGTGTTTTCACTTCTCTTGGAAGATGAAAAGGATGATCAAACTTGGTCTAGGTGGATCTAGGAATCCCTTTTCTATGGTAGAGGTTATTTGCCAAATGTTGGCACTTTGGACAATGTGTAAGGTAATCATGACTGAAACAGTTATGACGGATTCCTATGATGGTCATTGATATTGGTAAGAGCTAATTGTGAAAGATTTGATGATGGGTGAAGACATGCAAGACATGTGGAAACTGATCATGTTGAGTACTATACACTCTTCTACAATTGTGGGGTTCAGGGCATCACTCCAAAAAAAAATTTTGGGTTCCTATTTTCTCAGAGAATGGCAAAACCCTAATACGGCTGCCTTTTGGAAGTTGCCCTAAAAAGGGAAGCGCATGATATAAGTGTTTTTAGGGTTGTGAATCAGAAGTGAAGTTAATGTATTTTTGGTATGATGTTATGTTGTTGGATTTGTCTTCAAGTGTTGATTATCTCCTGGAAGAACTTGCATTGCAAGTGTATTGTAAATAGTAATAGTTTATATTAATTCATTGTGCAGGTTTTAGTGTGCTGGGGTTTTTTACGGAAAGGTTTTTCCCAAGGTAAATCATTGTGTCATTATCATTTGTCTATGTATGCATGTTATTATATTATCATTCTGTAATTGATAAGGGTTAAATCTAAATTTGCATGATCCTCTTCTTGGGAGTTTAGCGTAGGGAACTATTTTCCGCACACTTAGTTTCCTTTCATTTTATGCCCTTGAAGTTTTATATTTTTGGTGCTATTATCCTTTTCCTTTGTAAAAGGGTGACAAATTATTGTGATTTTACCCTCAAAACACCCACAACCCAAATTGCTTACAGGCCCTAGTTTCTAGGCTATCTTTTAGGCCTCTTGACCAGTCACTTAAATAAGCATCTAATTGGTCTTCAATCTTCATACTAACTCCTGAAACCTTTCGATCCTTCAAGGAGATACTCTAGGGCTTCCAAACATGCCACTAAGATGTCCATAAAAGATCATGGGTGTGTTGTTTCAATTCAATCTCTGCCCTGTCCTGGCTCACCTACTCCAAGAATTCAGCCTAGGGCATCACTCTAAGCCTAGGAGTTTAGTTTCAAGAATAAAAAGGAAACCAAAAACATTATGTACAGACCCTAACCTATCATTCCACAAGGTTTCATTCATTTTCAACCGTGGATGCTTAGGTTAGAGCCATTTTTGTTCCTGCAACTCTGCAAATGGAAATTATAGACACAATCACCTAAATCTAAGTGCAAATTTACAATGCCTTAACTTGAAAAAAAAATTGAGTATGCAAAAGAAACCTAAAACAAAATTCTACACTCCCATGGAGTCATATTGTTTAATCCAATCCGTACATAGCCGTACAAGGCTACAGAAACACTGCAAATGCAAGTAAAACTCAAGTAATCATCCATAAAAAATGCTCACATGTGTGGTCTGTAACTAAAACTCCATTAACCTTCCAAAATCTTCTATCCATGCTCAAATACCCGATCATGGGTGGTTACAACCATCCATTTCTTCATTGAGAAACTTTTTGCAAAAGTTGTAAAAGTTGCTAGCAACTTTTGAGCATTTCTTGGTCTTTGAAAAATTTGGTCAACTCGATGCTCTTTAGCCCATCCTAGGACCCTATTTATGACACTTAGGACCCTAGAAGAGACCATATCCCCTAGTTTCTCAAAATTAGCAACTTTTACAATTTTAGACCATTGTGACAACATTTGCACCTAGGAGCAACTTGTGCTCTTACAAACATAAATGAACAAGATTGGTTCCAAAACTTATGGATCTTATTACCATCAACTCTATCAGCTCCATTTGGCTAGGTAAATTCTAGGTGAGACCTTTTTTCACTTGGGAACCATCAAAAACATTCTGGCCCAAGTCAGACCGAAGTGTTCCAAAGGTGCACTAAGCCAAATTGGGCAGCAATTTTTGGAGAGCCATATCTCGTACCTTGTGAGAGATATTAGAGATCTTTTAAGTGAAAAAGGACCATCTTGGGAAGGCCTACAAGCACATGGCTTAGTTTTGGGATATTCCACTTGGATTCCATTTGTCGACCCGACCTCAGTTGGTAAAAAAAGTTGCATTGTTGGTGAGTTGAAAGTTGCTCAATGGTGCATCTTTCAAACCATTCATCGTGGGACCAAACCGTCAGCTCCATAAGCTCTAGTTGGTCAGGTAAATGCTAGGGGATACCCTTTTTTCTTGTGAACCATCAAAAATGTTCTAGTGCAAGTCAGACTGAAGTGTTCCCAATGTGCACTAAGCCAAATTGGGCAGAAATTTTTGGAGAGCCATATCTCAGACCTCGTGAGAGATATCAAATATCTGTGAAGTGAAAAAGGACCATCTTGGGAAGGCCTACAATAATGTGGCTTAGTTCTGGGAGATTCCACTTGGATTCCATTTTCCGACCCAATCTCAGTCGGTGCAAAATGTTACCTTGTTAGTCAGTTGAAAGTTGCTCAATGGTGCATCTTTCAAACCATTCGTCGTGGGACCAAACCGTCAACTCCATCAGCTCTAGTTGGCTAGGTAAATTCTAGGGGAGACCCTTTTTCACTTGCAAACCATAAAAAACATTCCAGCGCAAGCTTGACCGAAGTGTTCCCAAGGTACACTAAGCCAAATTGGGCAGCGGTTTTCAGAGAGACATATCTCGAACCTCGTGAGAGATATTAGAGATCTGTGAAGTACACAAGGACCATCTTGGGAAGGCCTACAAGCATGTGGCTCAGTTCCATGAGATTCTAGTCGGATTCCATTTTTTAACCCGATCTCGGTTGGTGCAAAAATTTGCATTGTTGGTCAGTTGAAAGTTTCTCAATGGTTCATCTTTCAAACCGTTTGTCGTGGGACCAAACCGTCAGCTCTGTCCACTCCAGTTGGTCGGGTAAACACTAAGGGAGACCTTTTTTTTCTTGCAAACCATCAATAATGTTCCAACACAAGTCAAACCGAAGTGTTCCCAAGGTGCACTAAGCCAAATTGGGCAAAAATAGAAGTAAAACAATTCAAACGTTCACAAAGCATAAAATATAACACCATGATTTTGATTCTAGATTATGCCTATTACTTTGGTTTGATAGAATATTTTAAAGGTAGTTTCTTTGAGAGAGAGAGAGAGAGAGAGAGAGAGAGAGAGAGAGAATACATGGAAAAGATATAATATGAAAATGAACATACATACATAAATACAATGTTTGACAAAGATACATATAAAGACACAATAAACTATACAAAATGTGGACCCTCAGTATATACAAATCAACCCATGGCCACTTTTATATATAATTTAATCATCTTTCAATATAAAAAATGTGGTCTCCAAATATGCGTGTAGACCACTTCATGGTCATTTATATTTACAAAAAAATGAAGTTAGATTGTTTCACAAAATTTATATACAAAATTGTCAAAATAATTCTACCATTTGTAGAATGGTTCTTCATGATGGCCCAAAAATAATTGAGCGAACCTTCTGGATTGGCTCTAACCCTTATTTTTTCATGTATTTCCTCATGTTCAGATTCATGAATTTTTCATAAATTCTTCTTACGAGGTCTACCAGTATACTTTATCAATTCAATATTTTTTGCAACAAGAAGGTTCGAGTAATGCAAAATATGTCTATAGAATGATGAGACTTCAAACATAAAGAGGTCTCAAAGTCATCAAACAAGAACATGTTAAATTTTAATAGCGTACCTTCTAAGCCATGTCCTTGTAACAAAAATGGATCTTATTGGGTACTCAATACCCTCTCCATCAATGATTGTAGTTGTCAATTTATGTTTTCCCTCAATACAATGAAACAAAAAGTAATCAGTCTCTTCCTCATTTTTCTCATCTACAACAACTGAATTACATGACTTGTAGTTTATAGAGGGATAATTAAACACCCTAAACACTTAACCACCTAATAAAATTAGTTCAAGTAGGTTCAACAGAGTTCGTCTCAAAATGAAGAATAAATTGAGAAATTACATGGTTCAACTAGGTTAGATATGTGATCAAAATTTGTTGATACTTCAAACTGGCTCAATTGTAGTGCTCTAGGAAGTTGATATGTATCAAGCAGTTGCAAAGGTGTATAAGACCATTCATCAACCCACTCTTATGATTTTCATTCGTCCCATGCAAAATTAATACAAGACAACCAAAAACATGCCATTAATCTAGTATAAATACCTAGTGATGTTGCATTTGAACTTCTAAATGAGTGCATGTCACTTGATCCTTTAAGTGTACAACAATCTAGATAGTTTTCAATGTTAGACTCGTTTATCAACCAAAAAAACCTATTAACCATAGACTTACCTTCATTACATGTTTCCATCATAGAGTTGCACCATCGCACAATTGTTTGTGCATTTATTAACTCTGCACCACCTTCGTACTTCAATTCCTTTCTGGTAAGAGCTCTTTTTACACATGCACCCACACCATCATGCTCACCTTTTCCATGCCCCGCCTCTGTGAAATTCCAAAAATGTTGAATGCCACTTTTCATGTGGATCCTACTCAACCAATAGAACATCCTTGCATTCTTGAATTCTGAGGTGCAATTGTCTGACCATATTGTGTGTTGGTTGTACTCAATACCTCTTTCCCTTAAATTCTCATAGAAAACTTTGAAGCAACCTTGCACAAACTCTTATGAATGTGTGTGATCATCACTAATGTAGAAGTGATATTATATTAAAACCTTTCTATCTGTGTATGTGCTATCATGTGCATGCAAGAATACTATATGTACAAAGATCGTCACTTGTATAGAATGGTAATACAATGCTTGTACTTCATTCTAAGGTTTAAGTGTATAATTCTCAGCAAAATCAACAATGGAGACAATAGTACCAAGGGGAAAAGTGTCCTTACATATCTTGAATTGCTCATCCAACCACCTAGCTCTATGTTAATGATGTATGTACTCATAAACTAGTTTCTCTTGAAAAATATTCATAAAATCAGCTACACATATATCATTTTTCACTAACTCACACCTCTTAAGTTATTTTCCATCTTTTAGACCATAAGTTACTATCTTCTATTTTCCAAAACAAACTATTGTATTTCCAATCTCATTTGTGCTCTCTAGATGGTGACATATCCGCAACTTTCTCATACCACCACGTGCACTACAAGATCCATTCAAACACATCATCTTATAATAAATGCAACCATCATCTCGATTGCATAATACACTTGACATAAAATCTCTTGATGATGTAGGAGGTGCTTGAAGACCATATTCCTACAAAATAGTGTTAGTGTGCAAAGTACAACAAACATGATGATATATATAATAATGCATGGAAAATTCAATATGTACCCTGCAACAACATGTGGTGCATGCATGATTAATCTTGACAGAAAAGGGTTTTGTCATTTCAAAAAATCTTTGACTAATTTTAATTTGAGGAAATATTTGGAGGAATCTTTCATAAATTGTGTTTGTGTCATATCCAAAAAGCATTTTGGATGTGGCATACGATTTGTAGATCTAATTCTCCTCCTAACAACATCTCTTTGGTTGGGTGAAACCCTTGTGTTTTCATGCCAAAAATTTTCAATTAATGTTCTTAATGCATCAACAAAAACCTTGTCCTTGCGTGGGAGTCTACCTGAGAATGACCAAAGAGAATTAGTGTATGGATCTTCAATTTTGTCTTGCTTGTGTAAGGTTCTCTGTAATGTTGATCTACCTATCCTTAATGACTTGCTTGTTTTTCTTACTATACAATATTTTTTCATTTTCTTTCCCATTATAGTTGATGTGAGGACACGTCAAGTAACATTAGCATCTTTACTATGTGATTGTGAGCCAATGGCTTGGTATGCATCGAATAGATTTCTCACAATGGTTCTCTCGGTACTATTTTCAGATGTTCTCAACCTCACAATTGTCATTGTCTCTCTCAATTTCAGATTCTTAATCATTTCAACTACTACTTGACATCTTCCACTTTGATTTAATTTTTCAAAATTGTTCTTCCAAATCTTTTTAACAATTCTTCTACAATTTTTTTTTGACATATTATCATGCATTGGCCTCAAAATATTTTCATCAATGTCAATTAGAAACTTTGGTTTTGTACAAATTATTCTAGGAGATGTTAACATAGCTGCATGCTCTACATTTTCATTAGATGAATTAGGTGCATTTATTGGATTCATTTCAATTGGTGTATGCTGATGATTTTCATTTTCATTATGTACATTTTGTTCATTAATGACATTGAATTGAAATGGTGCATTTGTCACATTAACATTAACATTTTCATTTTTATCACTTACATTGGTTGCATTTGACGACATACATTTTCGTATTATCCTCATGCGTTCCCTTTGTCTTTCCTTTTCTATGTCTTGTTGTTCAATCGTCCTCTTTTTTTCTTTCCCATTGTTTGTATTGAATGGACCCTATGAATAATATCATGAACATAGAATAACATGTGAACATCAAATCCAAAAAATAAGAACATATCAACCATTTTCTTGAAATGAGAACTTACAATGATAAAATAACATTAAAAACACCAATAAAAAACACAATTCAATCATTTCAAAGGAAAAACATTTTAAAAAAGTGCAAACATGTTTGTTCCTGGCGTAAAACAATATAAAAATAGTTGTGGGACCTCAAAACAACTTGCAATGACTGTTTTAAGACCGTTTAGGCAAGCAACGTTCCTAATTCCATAGAACCCGGTCGGGTTATGAGAACATAAAGGCTCAATGCTCCTAATTACTCAGAATCTAATCGGGTTATGAGAACATAATGAATCAATGCTCCTAATTACTTAAAACTTGATCGGGTTCTGAAAAACTAAGAACAAAGAAGGATTGAGAGAGAGAGAGAGAGAGAGAGAGAGAGAGAGAGAGAGAGAGAGCAGTGCACCCATGACTATCACTTTGCAAGTTTTAAGTTTGTAATAAATGGATTGATCTTAGAGGATCATCCTATTTTTGGTTGTGGATCCATGTGTTTGGTCAAGGATCTCTTGGGCAATCTTATGAGCCTAGAGATGCCTTAGTCCATTTGGATCATTTGTTTAGGCTTAAGTTGCTTTAAGTATGATTTTAATTTTTTAGGAGTCCTAAGTGTTAAATTATTTTGATGCATGTCATTTTAGTCATAGTATGTCAATTTGATAGGTTTGGATCCAATCCAAAAGTCTTCATGGCAAAAAGACAAGATTTTGTCAAATGTTGCAAAAGTTGTCAAAATGTTTCTCATGCAACTTCCAAAAGTTGCTCAAGAGTTGCAAGATGGAAGCCCAATAGTCATAGGGTGTTTTGGATCAATTCAAATTCACATATGAAATTTTTTTAAGTGCTTACTTTGAACCAAGATGGTTAGAAGTTTTGTATTAGAGTTTTGATGCATTTGGAATGGAAGATGAAGAGTTTTTTGAGCATTTCTGAGTTGTATGGCTGTGTCTGGTAAGATATTTGAAAAATAAGTTGATTTTTTGAATTCCCTCTATGTTAGTGTTACTTTCCAATTGGTTTGAAGTTTTTTAGTTTTAGTTTGAGGTGATTTTTATTCAGTTTCCCAAAAATAGTCCAGAAAGAGGCTTGTTAGAAGCACATTTCACTAATGGAGTCCTAAATTGCATTCTATGAGGTGGAATTCACTAAGATCCTATAAAATTAAAGTTAGGATGGTATATTTAAGGATTCTAAAATCTTAGAATATAGCTCAAAGGGTAAATCCCTCATGCATCAAACCCTAGGCTGAATATCTCAATGTATTCAGCCTAGAATGAAGATGAATGAAGTGTTGTGTTAACTAGATAGTCTAGTTGAGTGAAATAAAGGTGGATTTTAGTTGTGGGGACTTATTTGAAGAGGTCTAAAGCATTTTATCAATTCCATGTACCCAATTTCTAGTATTTTCTTTGATATCCAAGCCTAATTTGGCCAATTAGGTCTGTGAACTTTGTGAGTGTTAGGTGTTGCTAGAGTGGAGTTGAAACCTAGGGCTTTGGGGTTTGACATAACTTCCAAAATGGTATCTAGATATATCCTTGGTTTTCTAAAAGGTGGTTAGGAGGAAAATTTAAGTTCAAAAAACCACTTGGACAGACCTACTAGGAATTCTAGGACAGTCCTAGATAGGTACTGTATAGTAGTTGGAGGACCAAACCAAAGGGTGATTCTTAGTCCTTATGACATAAGGAATGTGTCCCAATATAAAATTAGGGTTGGTGAAGTCACTAGTCAAGACTTCTAGTTTGTGGCTTGAAATAGGGCTAGTGTCCGTAAAGCACAAAATTGCAAGATCTTGAATTGAAGGGTATTCAATTGTGAAAGGTCAGTGAGTAGTTCTACCACATTGAATAGGTAGAAGGAATTTTTTAGAGAGAGATAAATGATCCAAGGAGAGCATAGGTTGAGTTGGGTGTCTTGAGGAACAGAAAGGACCAATTCCACACTTCTTGTTGTCACCTCTGCATTTGGTGGTATGAGAGACTAGAAAGGCTCTTGGGAACAAGAATGATAGAGAAAGTTTATGATAGTGATGGAGAGATCCTTTTGAGGGTCACCAACATGGATCTAGCCAATATTATGAGGGAGCAGGAAGCTAATAATAAGAAGATGGAAGCAGAAATAGAAAAATTGAAGAGTTCTCAAACAAGTAGAACTATTGGTGAATATTCAGAGTTGGACCAAGAAGAAGAAGAAGATGAGACTGAAAAAGAAAGGACAAGGGTGATAGAAGATAAAAGGATCTTAGAAGATTTGGATAGACTAGGTAGGAGAGATAATAAACCAAACCTACCAATGTTTATGGGCAAGATGGATGCTGAGGAATGCATGGATTGGGTAGAAGCCCTAGAAAATTATTTTGAGTGTGAAGATATCCCTATCTCACAAAGAACAAAGATTTCCAAGTCAAAAATGAAAGGACCTACACTAATTTGGTGGAACTTCCTACAAAGTTAGAGGGTAGAGAAAGAAAAAGACCCTATAACCACATAGAAGAAGATGTTGAGAGAAATCAAGAAACAATTTGTTCCTAGAGATTATGAGGTAACTCTACATAAGAAGTTACAAAATCTGAAGAAGAATGATCTTGATGTGGGATCTTACACTGATGAATTCCAGAACATCTCAATGAAGAGAAAGACCCCTGAGAGTGAGAAACAAAAAATTTCTAGATACATGAATGGGCTTAAGTACAATATTCAAGATGAACTAAGTTTTTTTCGTCCCCAATCTATACACCAGTGTTATCAGATGACTATGAATATTGAAGAGAAACAAAAGAGGAGAGGAGAATAGAATAGTAGGGGAAGGGGAAATGGATTCAAAGGTAGAGGAAGGTTTCAAGGAAGAGGATCATCTCCAAGACCATAGGGAGAATCCAATCACCAAGAGTATGACAGAGAGAAGAATCACAGAGGTAATTTTAGAGGGGGTAGAGGCAAAAGCAGAGGAAGGTTAGGAGGTAGAAGTACATCTATGTTCACTAGAAAGTGTTTCTTCTGCAATCAGATTGGTCACCAATATTTTAGATGCCCAAACAAGGTGAGTACATCGGGAGGAGATAGGAGAGTCCAACTCACCCAAGATGAGGACTTTGAAAGCATGACTTCCTATCACACCACTACATCCAGACCTACAAACCCTGAGCAAGGAGATTGCATGATGTTCAATAGAACACTCTTGAAGGTTCCAACTCCCAAGGAGCCCCCACAAAGGAAGAGTATATTCAGAACTCACTACAAGGTACTTGGTAAGATTTGCAAAGTTTTTGTTGATTCTGGTTCTTCAGAGAATTTAGTTTCTAATGCAATGATAGATAAGATTGTTTTTAATAAAATACCCCACCCAAGCCCTTATAAATTATCTTGGCTTAATAAAGATCAACAAATTTGGTAGATGAGCAATGTTGGGTAGAATTTCAAGTAGGAGAATACAAAGATAAAGTCTTGTGTGAAGTTGTGAATATGGATGCATGCCACCTTCTCCTAGGAAGACCTTGGAAATATGATGTTGATGCTCAACATGGGGGTAAGAAGAATGTGTATAACTTAACTAAGAATTCTTTTAGTTACACTATGACACCCCTCCCTGATTCTGAGAAAGACAAAGCTTTAACAAATAGTGTTACCTTAGTGGGAGAGAAGCAATTTTTGAAATTCCTTAAGGAAAGAGACTGGTGGGGAGCTCCTCTCCTAGATCCTTCTAGCTCTCTCCAAGACCTTCACTCGGTCTCTCTTAGGGTCTCTTTCTCTACCCTAACTAGATGATTCTTCCCTAATCCCCTAACTCCCTAGGAACTTCCCACCAACTTCAAACTCCTCTCTATTCTCTCCTCCATAGCTTTCTTGCATCAATGGCTTCACTAGCCTCCTGTCACTCCAATAGTTTAAACTACTCAAGTATTGATTTTACAACTCCTCTTAGGTCTAATCCAACCTCTATGGATTCAATTTTGTGAATCTTGCACCCATTTTCCAATCGGGTTCCAAAATCAAGTCTTTTAGGCCTTGTAGCCTTTTTAGGCCTATTAGCCCTCCTAATCACTAAAAATGTGATTTTACTCCTACAACCCCTTAACAACCCTAGAAAAAAAATACATATTCTTTGTGGTTTTTTCTTCCCCTTTAATATTTTCTAGGTCTTTGGTCTCAACTCTGTCCGTACACTGGACATTTACCAAACCCCTAAAAATAAGGGTTTCTAGGGCATGAAGACTGGTATGGTTTCTAAATCTTCCTCCACTATTGTAATGAGCTCCATAGAACTCCTCCTTCCATAAAAATGTTTTCACCTCATTCTCCTACACTCCACTATCACTGATTGGCACATACTTAACCAGAAAGTACAATATACTAGACCAAAAATGGCTAGTGAACTTACAAAATGCAATAATTTAAACAAAACTTAACCAGAAAGTACAATATACTAAAATAATGCCACAAAGATCTTAGGAACTATATTTTAGACACTATTCATTCATTAATTCAATCCATTCAATCCAATAAAGTGGTGGATGATTGTTTTGTGACTTAATTACACTATAAATTTCTTCTTCTCAAATACCAGTCCATGCAATATCCAATCTAACTATCAAATTAGGGTTGAAATCAACTTATATACTCCTATCCCACCTATCTAGACCTTCTGGTCAGGATTTTGGCACCATAAGAGCTGATTCCTAAAAACTACAAAATGTTGTCATGACAACTTTGACAACTTTTTGTCAAAATGACAATTTTCTCATTTTGAAAGTCCTAATTAGTTCCAAACCTTACCAATTGACCTCAAATGAATAGGTAGCATTAAAACCTAAAAAAATTTCCCACTTTGGGACTTTGTTCGACCCTGTGACTTTTGAGTTGACTTTTAGGTTCTAGACCCCTAGAATCAACTAGACCTAACAACATACAAACCCTAATTTTTCCTAACTCTAATCACACCTAAAAACACACTAGGGACTTTATAGATTAGTCCTTATTCATGGATGGTTGGCCAAACCAACCTACAATCCAAAATGTCTCAAGATTTTATTAAAGACCTTAGGGTGCTCCTGCACCATCCTCCCCCTACAACAAGAAAGTTAAGGTACCTATGGTGTCAGGAACTCCTCACTAATTCCATGCTTCTTGAAGTCACTCTCAGCTATCTAAGTGGCTTTTGACTATGGTTTTTGTCTCCACTTCACTAGATGCTCCATATAGACTTTGTGTCTTGTCTTCTTCTTCACCCTTGAATCCAATATCTTCTCCACTTGTGGCTTGACTTTTTCTAGAGTCTTGAACTCTCACATGTCCTTATCAACCTATGTATTGTATATAAACTCATCCATCTCTAGCCCCTTATACTTGATCAAATCTGTCACATTGAATATTGGAGAAATTGACATCTCCTTGGGAAACTCCACCTTATAAGCATTAGGCCAATACATAGCCAATATCTTGCAAGGTCCAATTCTTTTCATATGTAGTTTACTAGGTGTCCCCTTTTGTAGTCTTGCCTTATTCAAGAACACCATTACTAAATCTCCCACTTCAAACTAAAAATCTCTTCTTTCCTCATCTCTTTTAGCCTTCAACTTCTGATTGGCCTCCATTAAGGTTTTTTCCACTTGTTCATAAACTTCCTTCATTGATTGTGCAAAATCATCAGAATGCCCACTAACTCCCTCATATCCTTTGAGGTCTCTGAGCTCCATCACACCCCTTGGCTGTGCCCCATACACAATCTCAAATGGAATTTTTCCTATAGTCCTATTTGTTCTATCATTATAGGCAAGTTCTTCCTGTGGAATAACTTGCTCCCATCCTTGTCCATATTATTTTGTTAGACATCTAAGAAAGTTACCAAGAACTTTTTTGATTACTTCAGTCTGCCCATCTATTTGAGGATGATACGCAAATCCATGAGACAAATTTGTGCCTAGTCTCTTCCATAGGGTCTTCCAAAAGTGACCCATGAACTTCACATCCCTGTCTGCAATAATTCTCATTGGTAGGAAATGAATCCTCACTAGTTCTTTGAAAAACAAGTAGGCAATATGGCTGGCATCATGTGTTGTTTTGCATGGTATGAAGTGGCTCATTTTACTAAACCTGTCTACCACTACAAATACACTGTCTAACATAGTTGGAGTCCTAGGTAACCCCACTATGAAGTACATACTTATGCACTCCCAAGGTCTACTTGGGATGGGTAATGGCTGGTAAAGTCCTACATTTGATGAAGTGCCTTTATCCTTCTTCATATGCCACACTACTCCATATCTTCTCACTTCCTTCTGCATCTTTGTCCACCAATAGAACCTTTCCACTAGGTCCAATGTCTTATTTAGTCCTAAATGTCCACTTAGGCTCCCATTATGTTTCTCCTGAATGAGGTTCTCTCTCATTGGGCCTTTTGGAACACAAATTTGCTTGCCTTTGAATAGAAACCCATTCTAGAATGTTTACTCTGCAAAATCACTATGAAAGTGATTCTCCTCATTTTGACACACCTTATATATCTCTGAGAAATCTATATCTCCCTCATATAGGTCCTTAAAACCTTCAACTCCTGTACTTTACAACTGAATCTCTTGGATGGTAAGTATTCTCCTACTAAGGGCATCTGCAACTTTGTTTTGCACCCCCTTCTTATGTTTTATGGTAAAAGTGTAATATTGTAGTGATTCCATCCACTTGATGTGTCTCAAGCTAAGCTTGTCTTGAGTATTTATGTAACTCACTGCTTGGTTGTCTGTGAAGACAAAAAAACTCTTAAGGAAATAGATAATGCCTCTACTTCTTTCAGGCTTTCACAAGAGCATATATCTCCAAGTCATAGGAAGAATACCTAGACTTAGCCTCATTTGTTCTTTCACTGAAAAAGGCCACAGGCCTACCTTCTTGGCTTAGGACAACTCCTACTACAATGTTTCTTGCATCACACTCAATAATGCATGGTTTGTCAAAACTAGGTAGAAAAAATATAGGCTGAGTAACCACTTCCTTCTTCAACCTCTCAAACCCCTCATTAGCTTCCTTGGTCCACACAAATTTTGTTTTCAATCCTCATTTTATAGTTTCTAGGACTGGAGCACAAATCTCACTGAATCTCCTAATGAACTTCCTATAGAATTGGGTTAACTCATGGAAGCTCCTAACTTATGTCCCTATCTTAGGAGTAGGCCAGTTCAAGATAGCCTTTACTTTCTCTTTATCGATTTTCAAATCACCCTTGGAAACTACAAAGCCAAGTCAGACTAAATCTTCCTTCATGAACTCAGTCTTCTCAAGGTTTATTGTGAGTTTCTCCTCCTACAACTTCTCCAACAATAATTACAAGTGCTTCATATGATCCTCTTTGGTTTTACTAAATATGAGGATGTCATCTAAATAGACAACTACAAAAAATCCTATATAGTCCTTCAAGACTTCATTCATCACCCTCATAAAGGTGCTTGGTGCATTGGTAAGCCCAAAGGGCATAACTAACCATTCTTACAACCCCTCTATAGTCTTAAATGCATACTTCCACTAATCACTCTCTTTCATCCTAATTTGATAGTACCCACTCTTTAAATCAATTTTAGATAATTACTTAGCACCCCCCAAGCAATCCATCAAGTCTTCTATTCTAGGAATTGGAAATCTAAACCTGATAGTTATCCTATTTATTGCCCTAGAATTAGTACACATTCTCCACTTACCTCCCTTCTTAGGAGCCAACACCACTCAGATAGCACAAGGGCTGATGCTTTTCCTAACCAATCTTTGATCCAACAACTCTTGCACCTTCCTGGCTATCTCCTTGTTTTTCTCTAGTGTCATATTGTATGCAGCTTTGTTAAGCAAGGATGCTCCTAGTATGAACTCAATCTAATGACTTATCTCCCTCTTTGGTGGTAGTGAAGCTAGTGTACCCTCACAAATTATATCCTTGAACTGATCCAACAGTTCTCTCACCTCTTTTGGCATAGGCGCTTGTTTATGAGTCTCCTTCTCCTTTGGCTTTGACAAGATTCCATAGCCAACTTCTTCATCTTTCATATCCCTTAGGAATTATTTTCCATTCATCAACATGGCACTGAACTTTCACTCTTTCTCTCTTTCTTCCTGCAAGAACTTTAACCATGTAAGTGCTTGTCCTCTTAGCTATGATTTGGCTATCTTCACCTTTTGTGCTTCTATAATTCCATCACACTCAAAGTGATTCTCCATCCCTTCAAGCCATTCCATAACCATTTCAGTGTTCATCTTACTAGAGAATACTGGTATCCTTTGTATAGCCTTCCCACTCAATGCCTTGAGTGCTTTGAGGAATGGTTCCTCAAGTAGAAGAGGATCAGGCTCTGGTTCTACTTCCTCTTCCACTCGTTTCTTTCCTTTATCTATTCACTCATACATTTCTTCTCTCAACGTACTGGATTTCTCTACAACCTCTGCCATCTTAATCTTCATTTCCTCCATTGTTTCTTCAAGAAGCCTATTCTTGATTTGTCACTTTGACAAATCCTTGTCCAACTCTTCATTGGTCACCATGATGTTTTCACCTATGGATTCACTCCACTCCGTCATGCACTAATTCCACTCCCAAGCCTTTCAATGGCTCTAATACCAATTTGGTGGGGAGCTCTTCTACTAGAGCCTTCTATCTCTATCCAAGACCTTCTCTTAGTCTCTCTTAGGGTCTCTTTCTCTACCTTAACTAGAGGATTCTTCCCTAATCCCCTAACTCCCTAGGAACTTCCCACCAACTTCAAACTCCTCTCTATTCTCTCCTCTATAAATTTATTGCATCGATGGCTTCACTAGCCTCATGTCACTCCAATAGGGTCAACTACTCAAGGATTGATTTCCAAACTCCTCTTAGGTCTAATCCAACCTCTATGGATTCAATTTTGTGAATCTTGCACCCATTTTCCAATCGGGTTCCAAAATCAAGTCTTTTAGGCCTTGTAGCCTTTTTAGACCTATTAGCCCTCCTAATCACTAAAAATGTGATTTTCATCCTACAACCCCTTAACAACCATAGAAAAATAATACATATTATTTGTGGGTTTTTCTTCCCCTTTAAGATTCTCTAGGTCTCTGGTCTCAACTTTGTCCGTATAATGGACTTTTAACAAACCCCTAAAAATAAGGGTTTCTAGGGCATGAAGACTAGTCTAGTTTCTTGATCTTCCTCCACTATTATAATGAGCTCCTCATAACTCCTCCTTCCATCAAAATTTCTACACCTCATGCCCCTACACTCCACTATCACTGATTGGCACATACCGATCAACTTGCAACCTCCATTGTTGTTGCACTGCTCAGTCACCCTAGCTAGAATAGCTAGTACTAGCCTAGGGCCTAATTGTTTTGAAGCTTCCCCTACACACACGTACTCCACAAGACATATGTACAAATTATATACAAGGCTCTAATGGATTCTAATTGGTCATGGATTTTGAACCATGAGAACACCAAAGAAACCCATTCTTTACATAACTGGACCAAAACTGGCCAGTTCAAGATAGCCTCTACTTTCTCTTTATCCATTTTCAAATCACCCTTGGAAACTACAAAGCCAAGGTAGACTAACTCTTCCTTCATAAACTCACTCTTCTCAAGGTTTATGGTGATTTTCTCCTCCTACAACTTCTTCAACACTAATTCCAAATGCTTGATATGATCCTCTTTGGTTTTACTAAATATGAGGATGTCATCTAAATAGACAACTACAAAAACTCCTATATATTCCTTCAATACTTCATTCATCACCCTCATAAAGGTGCTTGGTGCATTGGTAAGCCCAAAGGGCATAACTAACCATTCTTACAATCCCTCTATAGTCTTAAATGTATACTTCCACTCATCACCCTATTTCATCCTAATTTGATAGTACCCACTCTTTAAATCAATTTTAGAGAAGTACTTAGCCACCGTCAAGCAATCCATCAAGTCTTCTATCCTAGGAATTGGAAATCTATACCTGATAGTTATCCTATTTATTTCCCTAGAATCAGTACACATTCTTTACTTACCTCCCTTCTTAGGAGCCAACACCACTGGGATAGCACAAGGGCTGATGCTTTTCCTAATCAATCCTTGATCAAACAACTCTTGCACCTGCCTGGTTATCTCCTTGTTTTTCTCTAGTGTCATCTTGTTTGCAGATTTGTTAGGAAAGGATGCTCCTAGTATGAAGTCAATTTGATGACTTATCTCCCTCTTTGGTGGTAGTGAAGCTGGTGTACCCTCACAAATTATATCCTTGAACTGATCCAACAGTTCTCTCACCTCTTTTTGCATAGGTGCTTGTTTATGAGTCTCTTTCTCCTTTGGCTTTAACAAGATTCCATAGCCAACTTCTTCATCTTTCATATCCCTTAGGAATTATTTTCCATTCATCAACATGGCACTGGATTTTTCCTTCTCCACTATGTCCTCTTCTATCAAATACTATATTTTTAAAGTTACCCCATTTTTTCTTGAAGGTGTACTTGTTATCCTTCCCATTATAGATAGCTTCTTTGTCATACTACCACGATCTACCAAGCAATAGATGGAAAGCATCCACTGGAAACACATCACATTGTATCCTATCTCGATACTTCCCAATGGAAAATTCTACCCACACTTGTTCATTCACCAAGATTGTTTGACCCTTATTCAACCATGTAACTTTATAGGGACACACATGTGGGATTTTGGTGAGTTTCAACTTCTCTACTGCCTCCTCAGATATGACATTATCTATTGACCCTGAATCAATGATCACCTTGCACACTTTCCCCAATATCTTGCACTCTACTCTAAAAAGAGCCCTCCTCTGCTTGTGCTCATCTTGGTGGGTGCCTATGTTAGGATCCTTCTCGACATGAGTTGTTCTCCTTTCTCTGAATCTAGGCTGAACTCTAATTGTTTAGAGAAATCTTCTTCCTATACATAAGCTACCTTCTTCTCCCCTTGTGAGGATGTTGGTTTATCCAAAAACCTATATGCAGGATGCCCCATCTATCCACAATTGTAACATTTCATGGAATAAAAGTGAGATCTTCTCCCAAAACCTCCTGATATTCCTCTGCCACTATTATAAGAGTTTCTTCCTTTGTTATTGTATCCACCCCTATTTCTTGTTTATTTTCCTTTCTCTAAATATATGGAGTCACTTTGTCCTCTACTACCACTACCTCTTCCACTTGAACCTCCTCTATGGCCACCTTTGTTGTCTCTACCCCTTCCTCTATTTCTAGAACTGGAATCATGTTTCTTCTTGAGTTTCTCTTCCACTTTCAAGGCCATTTGAAAACAGCTATGAATGGAAGTCAAGGTAAAGAGACTACTTTCTTCCTAAATATTCCACCTTAAACCATTAAGGTATCTTGAAACTTTGATGCTCTCTATCTTCTGGATTCTTGATCTAAGAAAAAGTTTTTAAAATTCCTCGGTATAGGTTGGCACATCTAGGTCTTTTTGCCTAAGCTTCTGCCTCTTCTTATGTAGTTGAATGTCATATAAGTCTTCTGGAAGGTAATTCTCCTTCACCTTTGCAACCACTATCTTCCAATTTGATATGGGCTTCTTTCCCTCTTTCTCTCTTTCTTCCTGCAAGAACTTCCACCATGTAAGTGCTTGTCCTCTTAGCTGTGATTTGGCTATCTTCACCTTTTGTGCTTCTATAAATCTGTCACACTCAAAGTGATTCTCCATCCCTTCAAGCAATTTCAGTGTCCATCTTACTAGAGAATGCTGGTATCCCTTCTAGAGCCTTCCCACTCAATGCCTTGAGTGCTTTGAGGAATGGTTCCTCAGGTAGAAGAGGATCAGGCTCTGGTTCTACTTCCTCTTCTACTGGTTTATTTCCTTTATCTATTGCCTCATACATTTCTTCTCAAAACTTACTAGTTGTCTCTGCAACCTCTGCCATCTTAATCTTCATTTCCTCCATTGCTTCTTCAAGAACCCTATTCCTGATTTCTCGCTCTAACAAATCCTTGTCCAACACTGCATTGGTGACCATGATGTTCTCACCTATGGATTCACTCCACTCTATCATGCACTAATTCCACTCCCAAGCCTTTCAATGGCTCTAATACCAATTTTTTGGGGGAGATCCTCTACTATAGCCTTCTAGCTCTCTCAAAGACCTTCTCTCAGTCTCTCTTAGGGTCTCTTTCTCTACCCTAACTAGATGATTCTTCCCTAATCCCCTATCTCCCTAGGAACTTCCCACCAACTTCAAAATCCTCTCTATTCTCTCCTCCATAACTTTCTTGCATCCATGGCTTCACTAGCCTCATGTCACTCCAATAGGGTCAACTACTCAAGGATTTATTTCCCAACTCCTCTTAGGTCTAATCCAACCTCTATGGATTCAATTTTGTGAATCTTGCACCCATTTTCCAATCGGGTTCCAAAATCAAGTCTTTTAGGCCTTGTAGCCTTTTTAGGACTATTAGCCCTCCTAATCACCAAAAATGTGATTTTCCTCCTACAACCTGTTAACAAACCTAGAAAAAAAATACATATTCTTTGTGGATTTTTCTTCCCCTTTAAGATTTTCTAGGTCTCTGGTCTCAACTCTGTCCGTACAATGGACTTTTACCAAACCCCTAAAAATAAGGGTTTCTAGGGCATGAAGACTGGTCTAGTTTCTTGATCTTCCTCCATTGTTATAATGAGCTCCTCAGAACTTATCCTTCCATCAAAATTTTTTCACCTCATGCCCCTACACTCCAATATCACTAATTGGCACATACCAATCAACTTGCAACCTCGATTGTTGTTCCACTGCTCAGTCACCCTAGCCAGAATAGCTAGTACTTGCCTAGGGCCTAATTGTTTTCAAGCTTCCCATGTACACACACTCCACAAGACATATATATAAATTATATACAAGGCTCTAATGGATTCCAAGTGGTTGTGGAGTTTGAACCACGGGAACACCAAAGAAACCCATTCTTTACATAACTGGACCAAAACTGGCCAGTGAACTTACAAAATGCAATAATTTTAAAAAAACTTAACTAGAAAGTAAAATCTACTAAAATAATGCCACAAAGATCTTAGGAACTAAATTTCAGACACTATTCATTCATTAATTCAATCCATTCAATCCAATAAAGTGGAGGATGATGGTTTTGTAACTTAATTACACTGTAAATTCTTCTTCTTAAACACCAGTCTATACAATGTCAAATCTAACTCTCAGATTAGGGTTGAAATCAACTTATATATTCCTATCCCACCTGTCTAGACCCTCTGGTTAGGATTTTGGCACCATAAGAGCTGATTCCTAAAAACTAGGAAATGTTGTCATGACAACTTTAAAAGTTGTCATGACAACTTTGACAACTTTTTGTCAGAATGACAATTTTCCCATTTTGAAAGTCCTAATTGGTTCCAAACCTTACCAATTGACCTCAAATAACTAAATAACATTAAAACCTAAAAAATCTTCCCACTTTGGGACTTTGGTCAACCCTTTGACTTTTGAGTTGACTTCTAGGTTCTATACCCCTAGAATCAACTAGACCTAACAACATACAAACCCTAATCTTTCCTAACTCTAATCACACCTCAAAACACACTAGGGACTTTCTAGATTAGTCCTTATTCATGGATGGTTAGCCAAACCAACCTACAATCCAAAATGTCTCAAGATCTTATTAAAGACCTTAGGGTGCTCCTGCACCATCCTCCCCCTACAACAAGAAAGTTAAGGTACCTATGGTGTCAGGAACTCCTCACTAATTCCATGCTTCTTGAAGTCACTCTCAGCTATCCAAGTGGCTTCTGACTCTGGTTGTTGTCTCCACTTCACTAGATGCTCCATATAGACTTTGTGTCTTGTCTTCTTCTTCACCCTTGAATCTAATATCTTCTCCACTTGTGGCTTGACTTGTTCCAAAGTCTTGAACTCTACAAAATCACTATAAAAGTGATTCTCCAAATTCTGACACACCTTATATATCTCATAGAAATCTATATCTCCCTCTTATAGGTCCTTAAAACCTTCAACTCCTATACTTTGCAACTGAATCTCTTGGATTGTAAGTTGTCTCCTACTAAGGGCATCTGCAACTTTGTTTTGCACCCCCTTCTTATGTTTAATGGTAAAAGTGTAAGACTATAGGAATTCCATCCACTTGATGTGTCTCAAGCTAAGCTTGTCTTGAGTATTTATATAACTCACTACTTGGTTTTCTGTGAAGACAACAAAGTCTTTAGGAAATAGAAAATGCCTCCACTTCTTTAAGGCTTTCCCAAGAGCATATAACTCCAAGTCATAGGAAGAATACCTAGACTTAGCCTCATTTAGTCTTTCACTGAAAAAGGCCATAGGCATGCCTTCTTGGCTTAGGACGGCTCCTACTACAATGTTTCTTGCATCACACTCAAGAATGAATGGTTTTTCAAAACTAGGTAACAACAATATAGGCTGAGTAGCCACATCCTTCTTCAACCTCTCAAATCCCTCATTAGCTTCCTTGGTCCACATAAATTTTGTTTTCAATCCTCCTTTTATAGTCTCTAGGACTGTAGCACAAATCTCACTGAATCTCCTAATGAACTTCCTATAGAATTGGGATAACCCATGGAAGCTCCTAACTTCTGTCCCTATCTAAGGAGTAGGCTAGTTCAAGATAGCCTCTACTTTCTCTGTATCAATTTTCAAATCACCCTTGGAAACTACAAAGCCAAGGTAGACTAACTCCTTCATGAACTCAATCTTCTCAAGGTTTATGGTGAGTTTCTCCTCCTGTAACTTCTTCAACACTAATTCCAAGTGCTTCATATGATCCTCTTTGGTGTTACTGAATATGAGGATGTCATCTAAATAGACAACTACAAAAACTCCTTTATAGTCCTTCAAGACTTCATGCATCACCCTCATAAAGGTGCTTGGTGCATTGGTAAGCCCAAAGGGAATAACTAAACATTCTTACAACCCCTCTTTAGTCTTAAATGCATACTTCCACTCATCACCATCTTTCATCCTAATTTGATAGTACCCACTCTTTAAATCAATTTTAGAGAAGTACTTAGCACCCCCCAAACAATCCATCAAGTCTTCTATTCTAGGAATTTCAAATATATACCTAATAGTTATCCTATTTATTGTCCTAGAATCTGTACACATTCTCCACTTACCTCCCTTCTTAGGAGCCAACACCACTCAGACAGCACAAGGGCTGATGCTTTTCCTAATCCATCCTTGATCCAACAACTCTTGCACCTGCCTGGCTATCTCCTTTTTTTTCTCTGGTGTCATCTTGTATGCAGCTTTTTTAGGCAAGGATTCTCCTGGTATGAATTAAATCTGATAACTTATCTCCCTCTTTGGTGGTAGTGAAGCTAGTGTACCCTCACAAATTATATCCTTGAACTGATCCAATAATTCTGTCATCTCTTTTGGCATAGGTGCTTGTTTATGAGTCTTCTTTTCCTTTGGCTTTGACAAGATTCCATAGCCAACTTCTTCATCTTTCATATCCCTAAGGAATTATTTTCCATTCATCAACATGGCACTAGATTTTTCCTTCTCCGCTATGTCCTCTTTTATCAAAGACTAGATTTTGAAAGTTACCCTATTTTTCTTGAAGGTGTACTTGTTATCCTTCCCATTATGGACATATTCTCTCTCATACTGCCACGGTCTACCAAGCAATAGATGGAAAGCATCCATTAGCAACACATCACATAGTATCCTATTTTGATACTTCCCAATGGCAAATTTTACCCACACTTGTTCATTCACCAAGATTTTTTGACCCTTATTCAACGATGTAACTTTATAGGGACACACATGTGGGATTTTGGTGAGTTTCAACTTCTCTACTACCTCCTCAGATATGACATTATCTGTTGACCCTAAATCAATGATCACCTTGCATAATTTCCCCAATATCTTGTACTTCACTCTGAAAAGAGCCCTCCTCTGATTTTGCTCATCTTCGGTGGGTGCCTTGATTAGGATCCTTCTCGACATGAGTTGTTCTCCTTTCTCTAAATCTAGGCTCACCTCTAATTGTTTAGAGAAATCTTCTTCTTGTACATAAGCTACCTTCTTCTCCCCTTGTGAGGATGTTGGTTTATCTAGACACCTATATGCAGGATGCCCCATCTGTCCACAATTGTAACATTTCATGGAATAAAAGTGAGAGCTTCTCCCAAAACCTCCTGATCTTCCTATGCCACTGTTATAAGAGTTTCTTCCTTTGTTATTGTATCCACCCCTATTGTTTATTTCTTGTCATTGCTCTGAATATATGGAGTCACTTTGTCCTCTACTTTCACTACCTCTTCCACTTGAACCTCCTTTATGGCCACCTCTATTGTCTCTACCCCTTCCTCTATTTCTAGAACTAGAATCATGTTTCTTCTTGAGTTTCTCTTCCACTTTCAAAGCTATTTGAAAATAGCTATGAATGGAAGTCAGGGAAAAGAGACTAAGTTCTTCCTGAATATTCCACCTTAATCTATTAAGGTATCTTGCAACTTTGATTCTCTTTGTCTTATGGATTCTTGATCTAAGAAAAAGTTTTTGAATTTCCTCAGTATAGGCTGGCACATCTAGGCCTTTTTGCCTAAGGTTCTGCCTCTTCTTATGTAGTTGAATTTCATATAATTCTTCTGGAAGGTAATTATCCTTAACCTTTGCAACCATTGTCTTCCAATTTTATATGGGCTTCTTTCCCTCTTTCTCTCTTTCTTCCTGCAAGAACTTTCACCATGTAAGTGCTTGTCCTCTTAGTTGTGATTTGGCTATCTTCACATTTTGTGCTTCTATAATTCCATCACACTCAAAGTTATTCTCCATCCCTTCAAGCCATTCCATAACCATTTTAGTGTCCATCTTACCAGAGAATATAGGTATCCCTTTTAGAGCCTTCCCACTCAATGCCTTAATGGTTTGAGGAATGGTTCCTCAGGTAGAAGAGGATCAGGCTCTAGTTCTACTTCCTCTTCTACTAGTTTCTTTCCTTTATCTATTCCCTCATACATTTCTTCTCTCAGCTTACTGGTTGTCTCTCCAACCTCTACCATCTTAATCTTCATTTCCTTTATTGCTTCTTCGAGAAGCCTATTTTTGATTTGTTTCTCTGACAAATCCTTGTCCAACTCTGCATTGGCCACCATGATGTTCTCACCTATGGATTCACTCCATTGTGTCATGCACTAATTCCACTCACAAGCCTTTTAATGGCTCTGATACCAATTTGGTGCAGATCTCCCTCCTAGAGCCTTCTAGCTCTCTCCAAGACCTTCTCTTCGTCTCTCTTAGGGTCTCTTTCTCTACCCTAACTAGAGTGTTCTTTCCTTATCCCCTAACTCCCTAGGAACTTCCCACCAACTTCAAACTCCTCTATATTATCTCCTCCATAACTTTCTTGCATCCATGGCTTCACTAGCCTCATGTCACTCCAATATGGTCAACTACTCAAGGATTTATTTCCCAACTCCTCTTAGGTCTAATCCAACCTCTATGGATTCAATTTTGTGAATCTTGCACCCATTTTCTAATCGGGTTCCAAAATCAAGTCTTTTAGGCCTTGTAGCCTTTTTAGGCCTATTAGCCCTCCTAATCTCTAAAAATGTGATTTTCCTCCTACAACCCCTTAACAACCCTAGATACAAAATACATATTCTTTGTGGGTTTTTCTTCCCCTTTAATATTTTCTAGGTCTCTGGTCTCAACTCTGTCCGTACAATGGACTTTTACCAAACCCCCAAAAATAAGGGTTTCTAGGGCATGAAGACTGGTCTAGTTTCTTGATCTTCCTCCATTATTCTAATGAGGTCCTCAAAACTACTCCTTCCATCAAAATTTCTACACCTCATGCCCCTACACTCCACTATCACTGATTGGCACATACCAATCAACTTGTAACCTCCATTGTTGTTGTACTGCTCAGTCACCCTAGCCAAAATAGCTAGTACTCGCCTAGGGCCTATTTTTTTCAAGCTTCCCCTGTACACACACACTCTACAAGCCATATATACAAATTATATACAAGTCTCTAATGTATTCCAAGTGGTCATGGAGTTTGAACCATGAGAACACCAAAGAAACCCATTCTTTACATAACTGGACCAAAACTGGCCAGTGAACTTACAAAATGCAATAATTTAAACAAAACTTAACCAGAAAGTACAATCTACTAAACTAATGCCACAAATATCTTAGGAACTAAATTTTAGAAACTATTCATTCATTAATTCAATCCATTCAATCCAATAAAGTGGTGGATGATAGTTTTGTAACTTAATTACACTGTAAATTGCTTCTTCTCAAACACCAGTCTATACAATGTCCAATCTAACTATCATATTACGGTTGAAATCAACTTGTATACTCCTATCCCACCTGTCTAGACCCGCTAGTCAGGATTTGGGCACCATAAGAACCGATTCCTAAAAACTAGGAAATGTTGTCATGACAACTTTGATAACTTTTTGTCAAAATGACAATTTTCCCATTTTGAAAGTCCTAATTGGTTCTGAACCTTACCAATTGACCTCAAATGACTAGATAACATTAAAACCTAAATAACCTTCCCACTTTGGGACTTTGGTCAACCCTTTGACTTTTGAGTTGACTTCTAGGTTCTAGACACCTAGTATCAACTAGACCTAACAACATACAAACACTAATCTTTCCTCACTCTAATCACACCTCAAAACACACTAGGGACTTTATAGATTAGTCCTTATTCATGGATGGTATGCCAAACCAACCTACAAGATAAAATGTCTCAAGATCTTTTTAAAGACCTTAGGGTGCTCCTGCACCAGAGACACACCTTGCTTTTCCATCATAGTAAAGCCCAAAACAAAGTCCAAGAGGATACCAAAAGTTCAAGAGCCTCAGAGAATTGTTGGCCCCAAAGAAGTACAAGATTTGTTGAAAAAATACAAAGGAATACTTCCGGATAAGAGTACTAATGTTTTACCACCATAGAGGGATATTAGCCATTGTATAGACCTCATACCTGGTTCTACCTTGCCAAATAAGGCTTCTTACAAATTGACCCCTGACCAATATGCACAAGTTGCAAGATAGATTCAAGATTTGATGGAGAAAGGCTTCATTATGAAGAGCATAAGCCCTTGTGCAATCCCTACAGTCCAAGCATCTAAGAAGGAGGGTAAATGGAGGCTATGTATGGACTCTAGAGCCATTAATAGGATAACCATTAGGTATAGGTTTCTTATGCCTATGAGAGAAGATCTCATGGACTGTCTAGGAGGAGAAAAATATTACTCTAAAATTGATTTAAAGAGTGGGTATCATCAAATTAGGAACAGAGAAGGGGATGAGTGGAAGAAAACTTTCAAAAACTAATGAGGGATTGTTTGAATGGGTAGTGATGCCCTTTGGTTTCTCAAATGCTCCAAGTACCTTTATGAGATTGATGAATGAGGTCCTTAAGCCTTTTGTAAATCACTTTGTTGTTGTTTATTTAGATGACCTATTGATCTTTAGCAAATATAAAGATGAGCATTTGATACATCTAGATATGGTAATGAAGAGACTACATGAAGAAAACTTGAGGATAAATTTGGAAAAATGTGTGTTTATGCAAGAAGAACTGATATTTCTTGTCTTTGTCATCTCCAAGGGTAACTTGAAAATGGATCCTTCCAAGGTTGAAGCCATACTGAATTGGCCAACTCCAAAATCTTTCAGTGCAGTCAAAATTTTCCATGGGCTAGCTAGCTTCTATAGGAAATTTGTAAAGAATTTTAGTGGGGTGAGTGCACCAATGATAGACACTATCAAAGGGGGAAGGAAATGCAAGTTTGTATGGACTGATTTTTCAGACAATTCCTTTTAATATCTGAAGACAAGAGTCTCTCAACAACCTATCTTAACACTCCCTGACTTTCATAAGGTGTTCACCATTGAATGTGATACTAGTAAGAGAGATATTGGGGGTGTTCTCAGTCAAGAAGGGAGACCTGTGGAATTCTTCAGTGAAAAGTGTTCTGAGTCAAGAAGGGATACATGTGGCATTCTTGAGTGAAAATCTTAGTGAAGCTAAGAAAAAATACTCTACATGTGATTTGGAGATGTATGCTATGGTCTAATCACTGAGGAAGTGGAGGCATTACTTATTGCCAAAAGCATTTATTGTATATACTGGCAATCATGCATTGAGTTTTCTTAATATGAAAGAGAAACTAGCCCATATACACCTTAAGTGGATGGAGTACTTACAAGAATTCACATTCACCATAAAGCACAAGAAAGGGGGAGCTAATAAGGTAGCTGATGCATTGAACAGGAGGAATTTGGAGATACAAGAAGTGACCTTTGAAAGTTTTGGTATCTCTATCCTCAAGGACATGTATCCCAATGATGAACACTTCAAATAAATTTATAAATTTTTTTTGGAACTAGGAGATAGATATCACATTGAGTTTGCAGAATATATGATTCAAGAAGGATTGTTGGTTAAAGGGAGTCAATTTTGCATCCCTGGTTGCTCCATGAGGGAGAACATCATAGAAGAGAAACATTGTGGATGTCTATCAGGCCACTTTGGTTTTGAGAAGACACTTGAGCTAGTAAGAAGATTCTACTTCTGGCCCAAGATGCAGACTGAGATAAGGATATTTGTGGAGTGTTGTCTAATTTTTCAAAAAGCCAAAGGCACCAGCTCAAATTCAGGCTTGTACAAACCATTACCTATTCCTAGCAAACCTTGGGACTCCATCAGCATGGATTTTGTATTGGATCTTCCAAGGACAAAGGGAGGCTATGACACTATTTATGTGGTTCTAGACAGGTTCTCCAAGATGGCACACTTCCTACCTTGTAAGATGACACATGATGCCTCAAGTATTACAGAGCTATTCTTCAAGGAGATTGTAAGACTCCATGGTTTACCACTCACCATTGTTTCAGACAGAGACCCCAAGTTTTTGGGACATTTTTGGTGTACCTTATGGAAAAGACTTGGAACAAACCTACCTATGTGATCTACTTACCACCCTCAATCAGATGGACAACACTAAAGTCATCAACAGATCTTTGGGAAACTTTCTAAGATGTCTGACAAAGGAGTATGGAGTGGCATGGGACTCAATCCTTCCACAAGAAGAGTTCTCCTATAATGATTCTATCAACAGAAGTTCAGGACTTAGTCCTTTCAAAATTATCTATGGATCCCACCCTAGGGGTGTCTTTGAACTAAGAAACATCTATAATTTTGGCCAAAGGAGTGCCCAAGCTAAGGATTTTATAGAGGTAATGAAGAACATTCATCAACAAGTGAAAGACAGACTGCAACAAACCTCTGAGAAGTATAAACAAGAAGCAGATGTCAAGAGGAGAGATGTCCAATTCAAGGTTGGAGAAATGGTTATGGTTCACCTAAAGAAAGAAATACTACCCAAGGAAAAGTACACCAAACTGATGATGAAAAATATTGGCCCCTTCAGAATCTTGGAGAAATGTGGAAATAATGCATATAGAATTGAATTACCTTCAACCATTGGTTTATCCCCCATTTTCAATGTAGCTGACCTATATCCATACAAAGGTCCTTTTACTGATGTATCCATTATAGATTCTCAAGATCAACCACATGACAAGGAGCTACAAGATCTACCTAAATCACCAACACAAGAGATTGACTGCATACTGGATAAGAGGATAGAAAAACAAACTAGGAGGTCTACTTTCTATGAATATCTAGTCAAATGGAAACACTATTCAGTGGAGGATGCTACTTGGTTGACACCTAAATAAATCAAGAAGACTGGTTTCAATTTAGAAGATCTCCCAACCCAAGGGACTTGATTTAGTTTTGTCTTGGGGATTATGGTGCAGTGCACCCATGACTATCACTGATTGATTGTCACTTTGAAAGATTTGAGTTTGTAATAAATGGATTGATCTTAGAGGATCATCCTATTTTTGGTTCTGGATCCATGTGTTTGGTAAAGGATATCTGAGGCAATCTTATGACCCTGGAGATACCTTGGTCCATTTGGATCATCTGTTTAGGCTTAAGTTACTTTAAGTATGATTTTATGTTTTTAGGAGTCCTAAGTGTTAAATTATTTGGTTCCATCTCATTTTAGTCATATTATGTCAAGTTGATAGGTTTGGATCCAATCCAAAATTCTTTGAGTGAAAAAAGAAAAGATTTTGTCAAATGTTGTAAAAGTTGTCAAAATGTTTCTCATGCAATTTGCAAATGTTGATCGAGAGTTGAAAGATAAAATCCCAAAAGTCATAGGGAATTTTGGATCAATTTTACTTCACATATGAAGTGTTTTTAAATGATTACTTTGAACCAAGATGGTTAGAAGTTTTGTATTAGAGTTTTGATGCATTTGGAATGGCAGATGAAGAGTTTTTCTAACCATTTCTGAGTTGTACAAACATGTCTATTGTGATCTTTGAAAAATAATTTGATGTTTTGAAGTTCCTATATTTTATTGTTACTTTCCAATTGGTTTGAAGTTTTTTAGTTTTGGTTTGAGGTGTTTTTGATTCAGTTTTCCAAAAATAGTCTAGAAAGAGGCTTATTAGAAGCACATTTCACTAATGGAGTCCTAACTTGCATTCTGTCTGGTGAAATTTACTAAGATCCTAGAAAATGAAATTTAGGATGATATATTTTAGGATTCTAAAATCTCAAAAGAGGGATCGAAGGGTAAATCCCTCATGCATCAAGCCCTAGACTGAATATCTCAATGTATTAAGCCTAGAATGAAGATGAATGAAGCATTTTGTTAAATAGATAGTCTATTTGAGTGAAATAAAGGTGTATTTGAGTTGTGGGGAGTTATTTGAAGAGTTCTAAAGCACTGTATCAATTCCATGCACCCAATTTCTAGTACTTGCTTTGATATCCAAGCCTAATTTGGCCAATTAGTTCTGCAAACTTTGTGAGTGTTAGGTGTTGATGGAGTGGATTTGGAACCTAGGGATTTAGGGTTTGACATAGCTTCCAAAATGGTATCTATATATATCCTTATTTTTATAAAAGGTGATCTGGAGGAAAAGTTAAGCTCAAAAAACCACTTGGATAGACCTGCAAGGAATTCTAGGAGAGTCCTAGATAGGTATTGTACCATAGTTGGAGGACCAAACCAAAGGGTGATTCTTAGTCCTTATGACATAAGGAAGGTTTCCCAATAGAAAATTAGGGTTGGTGAAGTCACTGGTCAAGACTTCTATTTTGTGGCTTGAAACAGAGCTAGTGTGCCTAAAGCACAAAATTGCAAGATCTTGAATTGAATGGTATTCAATTGGGAAAGGTCAGTGAGTAGTTCTACCACCTTGAATAGGTATAAGGCATTTTCTAAAGAGGGATCAAGGATCCAAGGAGAGCATAGGTTTATTTTGATGTCTCAAGGAGGAGAAAGGACCAAGTCCACAGTTCTTGTTGTCACCTCTGCATTAGGTGGTATCAGAGCCTAGAAAAACTCTCAGGAATAAAAATGATAGAGAAGGTTGATGATACTGATGGAGAGATCCCTTTGAGGGTCACCAACATGGAGCTAGCATAGATTTGAGGGAGAAGGAATCTAAGAACAAGAAGATGGAAGTAGAAATAGATAAATTGAAGAGTTCTTAGACAAGCAGAACTACTGGTGATGATTCAAAGTTAGACCAAGAAGAAGAAGAAGAAGAAGAAGAAGAAGAAGAAGAAGAAGAAGAAGAAGAAGAAGAAGAAGAAGAATAAGAAGAATAAAAATAAGAAGAGACTAAAATAGAAAGGACAAGGGTGCCAGAAGAGCAAAGGATCTTTTAAGCTTTGGAGAGAGTGGATAGGAGAGATAATAAACCAGACCTACCAATGTTTATGGGCAAGATGGACCCTGTGGAATGCATGGATTGGGTAGAGGCCCTAGAAAATTATTTTGAGTGTGAAGATATCCCTATCTCATAGAGAAAAATATTTCCAAGTCAAAAATGAAAGGACCTTCCCTAAGTTGGTGGAACTTCTTACAAACGGAGAGGGTAGAGAAATAAAAAGACCCTATAATCACATGGAAGAAGATGTTGAGACAAATCAAAAAACAATTTGTTCCTAAAGATTATGAGGTAACTCTACATAAGAAGTTACAAAATCTGAATAAGAATTATCTTGATGTGGGATCTTACACTGATGAATTCCACAAGATCTCAATGAAGACAAGGACCCCTGAGAGTAAGAAACAAAAACTTGCTAGATGCATGAATGGGATTAAGTATAGTATTCAGGATGAACTAAGTTTGTTTTTTCCCCAATTTGTACATCACTGCTCTCAAATGGCTATGAAGATTGAAGAGAAGCAAAAGAGGAGAGGAGAACATAATAGTAGGGGAAGGGGAAATGGCTTCAAAGGTAGAGGAAGGTTTCAAGGAAGAGGATCATCTCCAAGACCACAGGGAGAATCCAATCACCATGAGTATGACAAAGAGAAGAATCATAGAGATAATTTTAGAGGGAGTAGAGTCGATAGCAGGGGAAGGTCAGGACGTATAAGTACCTCTATGTTCACTGGAAAGTATTTCTACTATAATCAGATTGGTCACCAATATTTTAGATGCCCAAACAAGGCCAGTACATCAAGAGGAGATAGGAGAGTCCAACTCACCCAAGATGAGGATTTTCCAAGAACCACTTCCTATCACACAACCACATCCAGACCTGAATACCCTAATCAAGGAGAGTACATAATGTTCAATAGAAAACTCTTGAAGGTGCCAACTGCCAAGGAGCCCCCACAATGGAAGAGTCTATTCAGAACTCACTACAAGGTACTTGGTAAGATTTGCAAAGTTATTTTTGATTCTGGTTCTACAGAGAGTTTAGTTTCTAATGCAATGACAGATAAGATTGGTTTGAAGAAAATACCCCACCCAAGCCCTTATAAAGTATCTTGGCTTAATAAAGATCAACAAACTTTGGTAGATGAGAAATGTTGGGTAGAATTTCAAGTAGGAGAATACAAAGATAAAGTCTTGTGTGAATTTGTGAATATGGATACATGCCACCTTCTCCTAGGAAGACCTTGTAAATATGATTTTTATGCTCAACATGGGGGTAACAAGAATGTGTATGCCTTACCAAAGAATGAGATTAGTTACACTATGACACCCCTCCCTGATTCTGAGAAAGACATAGCTTTAACAAATAGTGTTACCTTAATGGGAGAGAAGGAATTTTTGAAAGTCCTTAAGGAAAGAGACACACATTTTTTTTCCATCATAGTAAAGCCCAAAATAGATTCCAAGAGGATACCAAAAATTCAAGATCCTCAGAGAAGTGTTGGCCCCAAATAAGTACAAGATTTGTTGAACAAATACAAAGGAATAGTCGCAGATAAGAGTACTGATGTTTTACCACCATAGAGGACTATTAGCCACTATATAGACCTCATACCTGGTTCTACATTTCAAAATAAGGCTTCTTACAAATTGACCCCTGACCAAAATGCAAAAGTTGCAAGACAGATTCAAGAGTTGATGGAGAAAGCCTTCATTAGGAAGAGCATAAGCCCTTGTGTAGTCCCTATAGTCCTAGTACCTAAGAAGGAGGGTACATGGAGGCTATGTATGGACTCTAGATCCATCAACAGGATAACCATCACATATAGGTTTCCTATGCCAAGGATAGAAGATCTCATGCACTGTCTAGGAGGAGCAAAATATTACTCAAAATTGATTTAAAGATTGGGTATCATCAAATTAGGATTAGAGAAGGGGATGAGTGGAGGACAACTTTCAAAACCAATTAGGGATTGTTTGAATGGGTAGTGATGCCCTTTGGTGTCTCAAATGATCCTATTACCTTTATGAGGTTGATGAATGAGGTCCTTAAGCCTTTCATAAATCACTTTGTTGTTGTTTATTTATATGACCTATTGACCTTTAGAAAAGATAAAGATGAGCATTTGATACATCTAGATATGGTAATGAAGAGGCTACATGAGGATAAATTTGGAAAGATGTGTGTTTATGAAATAAAAACTAATATTTCTTGGCTTTGTCATCTCCAAGGGTAACTTGAAAATGGATCCTTCCAAGGTTGAAGCCATACTGAATTGGCCCACTCCAAAATATTGAGACTGATGCTGGAGACAAGTCCTTTGAATATCTGAAGACAAGAGTCTCTCAACAACCTGTCTTAACACTCCCTGGTTTTCATAACGTGTTCACCATTGAATGTGATGCTAGTAAGAGAGCTATTGTGGGTGTTCTCAGTCAAGAAGGGAGATCTTTGAAATTATTTAGTGAAAAGTATTCTCATTCAAGAAGGGAGACTTGTGGGATTCTTTAGTGAAAAGATTAATGAAGCTAAGAAAAAATACTCTCCATATGATTTGGAGATGTATGTTATGGTCCAATCACTAAGGAAGTGGATGCATTACTTATTTCCAAAAGAATTTATTGTATATACCGAAAATCATGCATTGATTTTTCTTAACATGCAGGAGAAACTGACCCATATACACCTTAAGTGGATGGAGTACTTACAAGCATTCACATTCACCATAAAGAACAAGAAAAGGGTAGCTAATAAGGTATTTGATGCATTGAGCAGGAGGAATTTGGATATACAAGAAGTGACCTTGGAAAGTGTAGGTATCTCTATCCTCAAGGACATGTATCCCAATGATTAAGACATCAAAGAAATTTATAAAGTTTGTTTGGAACTAGTAGATAGATATCACACTGAGTTTGTAGAATATATGATTCAAGAAGAATTTTTGGTTAAAGGGAGTCAATTGTGCATCCCTAATTTATCCATGAAGGAGAACATCATAAAAGAGAAACATTGTGGATGTCTATCAGGTCACTTTGGTCTTGACAAGACACTTGAGCTAGTAAGAAGATTCTACTTCTGGCCCAAGAATTAGACTAAGATAAGGAGATTTGTGGATTGTTGTCTAATTTGTCAAAAATCCAAAGGCACCAACTCAAATGCAGACTTGTACACACCACTACTCATTCCTAGAAACCCTTGGGACTCCATTAGCATGGATTTTGTATTGGGTCCTCCAAGGACAAAGGTAGGCTATGACAGTGTTTATGTGGTTGTAGAAAGGTTCTCCAAGATGGCACACTTCCTACCTTGTAAGACTACACATGATGTCACAGGTATTACGGGGCTATTCTTCAAGGAGATTGTAAGACTCCATGGTTTACCACTCACCATTGTTTTAGACAGAGACCCCAAGTTTTTGGGGCATTTTTGGCGTACTTTATGGAAAAGACTTGGAACAAACCTAGCTATGTCATCTACTTACCACCCTCAATCAGATGGACAACACTGAAGTCATCAATAGTTCTTTGGGAAACTTGCTAAGATGTCTAAAAAAGGAGTATGGAGTGGCATGGGACTCAATCCTTCCACAAGAAAATTTCTCCTATAATGATTCTACCAACAAAAGTTTAGGACTTAGTCCTTTCCAAATTGTCTATGGATCCCACCCTAGGGGTGTCTTGGAACTAAGAAACATCAAGAATTTTGGCCAAAGGAGTGCCCAAGCTAAGGATTTTACAGAGGTAATGAAGAAAATTCATCAACAAGTGAAAGACAGACTACAACAAACCTCTGAGAAGTATAAACAAGAAGCAGATGTTAAGAGGAGAGATGTCCAATTCAAGGTCGGAGACATATTTATGGTTCACATGAAGAAAGAAAGACTACCCAAGGAAAAGTACACCAAGATGATGATGAAAAAGATTGGCCCCTTCAAAATCTTGAAGAAATGTGGAAATAATGCATATAGAATTTAATTACCTTCAAACATTTCTTTATCCCCCATTTTCAATGTAGCTGACCTATATCCATACAAAGGTCTTGTTACTTATGTCTCCATTGCAGATGCACAAGATCTGCCATAGGACAAGGAGCTACAAGATCTATGTAAACCACCAGCACAAGAGATTGACTGTATACTGGATAATAGGATAGCCAAACAAACCAGGTGTATGCACCCTAAAATGGTCGCCTAGACTATGGGTCCCCATTCTTCAATTTATCAAATGACAAAATCAATTTATCAATTTCCTAAACCAATGCTTTGCAATATTTTCAATTCAAATCAATTTCCTTGATCAAATCATAATTAATTCAATTATTTCAATATTTCTTAAGGTTTGATCATTTCATCAATAATCTTATTTAATTAAGAGAAAACATCGCGGATGTTTTAAATGAAATAGTCTTATTTAATTAAAATAAATCTTTTAATTAAATGATCTTATCTTATTTAATTAAAATATCTCTTTTAATTAAATAATATTATCTTATTTAATTAAAATCTCTATTTTAATTAAATATAATAATCTTATTCAATTGAAATAAAATCCTTCTTTAATTAAATAAATAAAATCCCCACTTAAAGCTCTCTTTTTGATGAAAAAGGAAATAAATCAAATAAAAAATAAATAAAACTCCTTTTTCTCCACACATATTTCTAA
>MU223245.1:143153-167864 GCA_018584345.1 Thuja plicata
ATCTCATTGGCCATTTCAGCACTGGGCCTTTGACCTTGTTGGGTAGATTCATCCCAACTCATCAGGTGGACACAAGTTTATTATCACTGCTACTGATTACTTCACTAAATGGGTAGAAGTTGTCCCAATTTATATTGCCTCGAGCAAGATAGTCTCTCTATTCATTCTGAACCATATCATCTGTCGATATGGAGTGCCTTCTGAGATTATCATTGATAACGGAGGCCAGTTCAAAAATAAGGACCTTAAACAACTCTACAAGAAATTCAAGATTAAACAACATTGGTCCTCCATTTAATTCCCACAAGGAAATGGTCAAGCAGAGGCAACAAACAAAACCATTCTTAAAATCTTACATAGAACAGTCTGTAAGAATGGAAGAGATTGGCACTTACAGATAAATCTGGCTTTGTGGGCCTATAGAACGAGTATTCATACTCCTACTGGGGCTACTCCTTTTTCCCTTGCATATGGCGCTAAAGCAGTGTTACCTTTAGAGGTTGAGATTCCTTCACTTAGATTTCCCCTCAAAGGTCTAGTTACATATGAAGACTACTGCGCCATGAGACTTCAAGAATTAGAACTTCTAGATCAGAAATGTCAAGCATCATTTGACCATATGATGGTTTATCAAAAGTGCATGCCCAAAGCCTTCAACAAAAAGGTTCACCCTAGATAATTCCAAGTGGGAGATCTTGTCCTACATGAAAATCCTAAGAATCAATAGCATAGAGATCAAAAGGGAAAATTTGAGCCTAATTGGCTTGGACCTTACATCATTGCAACAACTTTTGGGTCAGGTGCTTATTTACTATCTACACCAGAGGGAGAGCAGCTCCTTGATCCTATCAATGTTTTGCAACTTAAGAAGTTCTATCCATGATGCCCATTCTGTCTGGGGGCATCCTTTGTACATAACTATTGATCCTGAAAAAATCCAAAAAAATGATATATTGTCAAAAATTCTAAAAATCAGAAAATGTCCTGAAAAAATGATCATCTTAGTTAAAACCTAGCAATAGGCGCTTTGATGTATCTCCAAAAAAAATTATATATTCCAAAAATACAAAAAAATTTAAAAAAATTTAAAAAATTCAAAAAAATAGAAAAAGTGCCTTGGTGAAAACCTGGAAACAAGCGCCTTGGTAGCAAAAATTCAAAAAAAATATAAAAAGTCCTAAAAAAAGAAGAAAAAAATGAAAAAATAAAAAAATAAAATCCAAGTGGTGAAAACCTGGAAACAGGTGCTACTTGAGGCCTTTGCACCTCTGTTTCTTAGCGCGAGTCCTCGACACTTAGCCTTTCTCCATCATGCCTTGTCCTTGTTGTCTCAATCTAGAATTGGTCTTTGTCTTTGTCTAGGGGGCATAACTGTGTTAGCTTCAGTCTCCTGGATGCGTTAGTCTTTAGGACATTCCACAAATGGTGTTTTTCAATACTACCCCAACTGTATTTTTCAATACAACCCCTGACATCGAGTGTTTTTCAACACTTATCAGTTTGGTCTTACCCAGTTTTGTCATGTGGTCTTGCCTTCTTTCAAGCATTCGATCCTTATCCTCAGAACTCAGTGTCAGTTAACACACTTAAATTTTTAAACACAACACTTAATGCTTGAGCTATGTCATAATATTTTCTCTATGTGTTGACTTTTATTGATTTTCGTTGAGTGTCCTTTTCTAATAATTCTCTCCATGATGCATAGATAGAAGAGGACTTAGGGCATGGGGCATGTTTTTTATTTTATTTCTATTTGTGGGTGTGGTCTTGAAACTCTTGAGTGTCTCTTGTTGTTCCCTTGAAACACTTAGGAGATTTGAGGCTTCATCCTTGACTATTTTTGCACAACCGTTCTTCTGGTCATCCTGGCCTCTATGCCTTGATGCGAGTGTGGTTTTGCTACATTAAATTGGGTAAGCTAATAGCGAAGTCATTTTGACCTTTATTTCTTTTATTCTTATGATATAATCTTTCCACATTCCACTCTAATATAAATCACATTCATATCTTCATAGTTGCGCTTGTGACTAGTGATGATTGTGTGATTTTCTAATGTCCGTCAATAATGGCTCAGTGATGAAAATAAATTCCTTAACATTCTCTCATGAATGATGAAAACAAATTCCTATGTTACAGTTTCTCTATTGCAAGTACACCTTTTCATTTTCATGTGCTTGCATTGTTATACCTCATGTTAGTTTGCATTTTAAGCTGCATTATGAGTTTGAGAGGGTTTCCTTCATCTTTCTTGTGGACTTTTAATCAACTGTGGTCACGTTTGATCTTCCTTTCCTTATCTTCTTTCGTGATCTCAACCAAAATTTTCTATCTTAAACAGTTGATTGATTTTGGGGCATTCTCTCTCTTAAGACAAATTATCTTTCTTCTCTCCATTTCTTTCCATCTCTTCCAAACTTCTATCTTCCATTCGCTTTCACCCCACTTCTTTTCTTCTAATTCAACCTTGGGGTATAATATTTCATGCTTAATAATCTACCTTGGTTCTATGATCCTTATATCTTTCATCTTACATCAAGAACCTTATTTTTACTTCGATTTGATCAAATTTATCAATTTGTTGTTTCTCCTCTATCTCATTTCAATTTCGATCACGAGGGGGCAGTACCTATCAATCTTCAATCCTTGATTCATCTTTATCAATCCTATCAATTGCTCCTCTTGGGGAAACCTTGCTTGAGATTCTTATTTTGGACATGTCAATTACCTATTTACAGGGGTTTTGACCTTGTCTTTTTCAATCTGCTTATTTTTGTCCTGATGTGTTCCCAAATCGATGACACGTCTGGGTTGTGTTGTGATCCCAAATTGATCTCACAATTCAACTGCATTCTTTGACTAAATGTGTTCCCATGAAGTTCACACATTAGTCAAAGAGGGGCAAATGTATGCACCCTAAAATGGTCACCTAGATTATGGGCCCCCATTCTTCAATTTATCAAATGACAGAATCAATTTATCAATTTCTTGAACCAATGCTTTGAAATATTTTCAATTCAAATCAATTTCCTTGATCAAATCGTAATTAATTCAATTATTTCAATATTTCCTAAGGTTTGATCATTTCATCAATAATCTTATTTAATTAAAAAGAAAACATCCATTTTAATTAAATAAAATAATCTTATTTAATTAAAATAAATCTTTTAATTAAATGTCTTATCTAATTTAATTAAAATCTCTCTTTTAATTAAATAATATTATCTTATTTAATTAAAATCTCTATTTTAATTAAATAAAATAATCTTATTTAATTGAAATAAAATCCCCACTTAAACCTCTCTTTTTTAAGAAAAATGAAATAAATCAAATAAAACTCCTTTTTCTCCACACATATTTCTAAGTGGTGGGCTTTTTTCCTCTTACTTGCCTTTTTAGGGATTTATCCCACATTTCTCTTGAGGATGCATTCCTCTCCACACTTTCCTTTATAAGGAGCCCTCTCCTTCTCATTTTAGAGGGATCAAATCAGAGATATATAGTTTTTATGCTATTGTTATGATGCATGTTTGGAGAGCAATTTTGGAGGATAATTTGAGCACTTGAGCTTGGATATTGCAACTTCTCTCTTCTTGTCTTCTTCTTTCATGCCCCATGGCAATCCATTTAGATTAATTTTGCACTTGCATATTAGATTATATTCATGTTTCCTTTCATAGATTAATCTTGCATTTGTATTTCCTTTCATAGAATAATCATGCATTGTTATCATATAGATTAATTTCCTTTCTTGCATTATTATCATATAGAATAGCTTTCATTTGCAAGCATACTTGATGATCATGGAGACTAGCATTCTTTCTTTTCCTCTTTGAATCTCTCATTTTATGGTGTACTTCCAGGGGCACAAACTAGGTCAATCTGAGGGCCTTTATTATAAACCCTTGCACTCCATGAATAGAGAGCTATGAGTCACCATTTGAGTCCTCGTTCTTGAGCAATCTTGAATATAATGACTCATAGAAGTGTGACACATTTTTAGCACACACTAGGAGGCCTGCTTTCTATGAATATCTAGTCAAATGGAAACACAATTCAGTGGAGGATGCTACTTGGTTGACACCTGAAGATGTCAAGAAGACTAGTTTTAATTTAGAAGATCTCCCAGCTCAAGGGACTTGAGTTAATTTTGTCTTGGGGAGTATGGTGCAGTGCACCCATGAATGTCACTGATTGACTGTCACTTTGCAAGATTTGAGTTTTTAATAAATGGATTGATCTTAGAAGATCATCCTATTTTTGGTTTTGGATCCATGTGTTTGGTAAAGGATCTCTTAGACAATCTTATGAGCCTAAAGATGCCTTAGTCCATTTGGATCATCTGTTTAGGCTTAAGTTGCTTTAAGTATGATTTTATGTTTTTAGGAGTCCCAAGTGTTAAATTATTTGGATCCATGTCATTTTATTCATATTATTTCAAGTTGATAGGTTTGGATCTAATCCAAAAGTCTTCGAGTGCAAAAAGATAAGATTTTGCCAAATGTTGCAAAAGTTGTCAAAATGTTGCTCATGCAACTTCCAAAAGTTGCTCGAGAGTTGCAAGATGGAAGCCCAACAGTCATAGGGGATTTTGGATCAATTTGAATTCACATATCAAAGTTTTTTTAAGTTCTTACTTCAAACAAAGATGGTTAGAAGTTATGTATTACAGTTTTGATGCATTTGGAATAGAATATGAAGAGTTTTTCTAAGCATTTCTGAGTTGCACAGACGTGTCTGGTGTGATCTTTCAAAACTAAGTTGATTTTTTGAAGGCCCTCTATTTTATTGTTACTTTCCAATTTGTTTGAAGTTTTTTAGTTTTGGTTTGAGGTGTTTTTGATTCATTCTTCCAAAAATAGTCCAGAAAGAGGCTTGTTTGAAGCACATTTCACTAATGGAGTCCTAACTTGCATTGTATTTGGTGGAATTCACTAATATCCTAGAAAATGAAAGTTAGGATGGTATATTTAAGGATTCTAAAATCTCACAAGATGGCTTGAAGGGTAAAGCCCTCATGCATCAAGCCCTAGGCTGAATATCTCAATGTATTTAGCCTAGAATGAAGATGAACGAAGTGTTGTGTTAAATAGATAGTCTAGTTGAGTGAACTAAAGGTGGATTTGAGTTTTGAGGAGTTATTTGAAGAGTTTTGAATCACTTAATAAATTCCATACACCCAATTTCTAGTACTTACTTTGATATCCAAGCCTAATTTGGCCAATTAGTTCTCTGAACTTTGTGAGTGTTAGGTGTTGTTGGAGTGGAGTTGGAACCTATGGATTTGGGGTTTGATATAACTTCTAAATGGGTATCTAGATATATCCTTATTTTTCTAAAATGTGATCAGGAGGAAAATTTAAGTTTTAAAAACCACTTGGACACACCTATAAGGAATTCTAGGACAGTCCTAGATAGGTACTGTATGATATTTGGAGGACCAAACCAAAGGGTGATTCTTAGTCCTTATTACATAAGGAAGGTGTCTCAATATAAAATTAGGGTTGGTGAAATCACTGGTCAAGAATTCTATTTGTGGCTTGAAATAGGGCTAGTGTCCCTAAAGCACAAAATTGCAAGATCTTAAATTGAATGGTATTCAATTGGGAAAGATCAGTGATTAGTTCTACCACCTTGAATAGCTATAAGGAATTGTGTAAAGAGGGATCAAGGATCCAAGGAGAGCATAGGTTGAGTTGGGTGTCTCAAGGAAGAGAAAGGACCAAGTCCACACTTCTTGTTGTCACCTCTGCATTAGGTGGTATTAGAGCCTAGAAAAGCTCTTGGGAACAAGAATGATAGAGAAGGTTGATGATACTGACGGAGAGATCCCTTTGAGGGTCACCAACATGGAGCTATCCAATATTGTGAGGGAGAAGGCAGGTAAGAACAAGAAGATGGAAGAAGAAATAGAAAAATTGAAGTGTTCCCAGACAAGTAGAACTACTGGTGATTATTTAGAGTTAAACCAAGAAGAAGCAGAAGAAGAAGAAGAAGAAGAAGAAGAAGAAGAATAAGAAGAGGAGACTAAAATAGAAAATTACAATGGTTCCAGAAGAGAAAAGGATCTTAGAAGCTTCAAAGAGAGTGGATATGAGAGATAATAAACCAGACCTATCAATTTTTATGGGAAAGATGGACCCTGGGGAATGCATGGATTGGGTAGAGGCCCTAGAAAATTATTTTGAGTGTAAAGATATCCCTATCTCACAAAGAACAAAGATTACAAAGTCAAAAATGAAAGGACCTACACTAAGTTGGTGGAACTTCCTACAAACAGAAAGGGTAGAAAAACAAAAAGACCCTATAACCACATGGAAGAATATGTTGAGAGAAATCAAGAAATGATTTGTTCCTAAATATTGTGAGGTGACTCTACATAAGAAGTTACAAAATCTGAAGAAAAATGATCTTGATGTGGGATCTTACACTGATGAATTCCACTAGACATCAATGAAGACAAAGACCCCTGAGAGTGAGAAACAAAAACTTTATAGATACATGAATGGGCTTAAGTATAGTATTCAGGATGAACTATGTTTGTTTTGTCCCCAATCTGTACACCAGTTCTATCAGATGGCTATGAATAATGAAGAGAAACAAAATAGGAGAGGAGAACATAACAGTAGGGGAAGAGGAAATGGCTTCAAAGGTAGAGGAAAGTTTCAAGGAAGAGGATTGTATCCAAGACCATAGGGAGAATCCAATCACCAAGAGTATGATAGAGAGTAGAATCATAGAGGTAATTTTAGAGGGGGTAGAGGCAATAGTAGAGGAATTTCAGGAGGTAGAAGTACCTCTATGTTCACTAGAAATTCTTTCTCCTGCATTCAGATTGTTCAACAATCTTTTAGATGCCCAAACAAGTCCAGTAAATAAGGAGGAGATAGGAGAGTCCAACTCACCTGAGATGAGATCTGTCAAAGCATGACTTCCTATCACACCACTACATCTCGACCTATAGACCCTTAGCAAGGAGAGTGCATAATGTTCAATAGAGCACTCTTGAAGGTGCCAATTCCAAAGGAGCCCCCACAAAGGAAGAGTCTATTCAAAATTCACTCCAAGGTACTTGGTAATGTTTGAAAAGTTATTGTTGATTCTAGTTCTATAAAGAATTTAGTTTCTAATGCAATGATAGATAATATTGGCTTGAATAAAATACCCCACCCAAGCCCTTATAAAGTTTCTTTACTTAATAAAGATCAACAAACTTTGGTAGATGAGCAATGTTGGGTAGAATTTCAAGTAGGAGAATACAAAGATAAAGTCTTGTGTGAAGTTTTGAATCTGGATGCATGCCACCTTATCCTAGGAAGACCTTGGAAATATGATTTTGATGCTCAACATGGGGGTAATAATAATGTATATACCTTAACTAAGAATGGGATTAGTTACACTATGACACCCCTCCTTGATTCTGAGACAGACAGCTTTAACAAACAGTGTTACCTCCGTGGGAGAGAAGGAATTTTTGAAATTACTTATGGAAAGAGACACACCTTGCTTTTCCATCATATTAAAGCCCAAAATAGAGTCCAAGAGGATACCAAAAATTCAAGAGCCTCAAAGAAGTGTTGGCCCCGAAGAAGTACAAGATTTGTTGAACAAATACAAAGGAATAGTTGCAGATAAGAGTACTGATGCTTTACCAACACAGAGGGATATTAGCCACTATATAAACCTCATACCTAGTTCTACCTTTCCAAATAAGGCTGCTTACAAATTAACCTCTCACCAAAATGTAAAAGTTCAAAGACAGATTCAAGAGTTGATGGAGAAAGCCTTCATTAGGAAGAGCATAAGCCCTTGTGAAGTCCCTGCAGTCCTAGCACCTAAGAAGGAGGGTACATGGAGGCTATGTAGAGACTCTAGAGCCATCAATAGGATAACCATCAGATATAGTATTCCTATGGCAAGGATAGCATATCTCATGGACTATCTAGGAGGAACAAAATATTACTCAAAAATTGATTTAAAGAGTGGGTATCATCAAATTAGGATCAGAGAAGGGGATGAGTGGAAGACAAATTTCAAAACCAATGAGGGATTGTTTGAATGGGTAGTGATGCCCTTTGGTCTTTCAAATATTCCTAGTACCTATATGAGGTTGATGAATGAGGTTCTTAAGCCTTTCATAAATCACTTTGTTGTTGTTTATTTAGATGACCTATTGATCTTTAGCAAAGATAAATATGAGCATTTGATACATCTAGATATGGTAATGAAGAGACTACATGAAGAAAATTTGAGGATAAATTTGGAAAAATGTGTGTTTATGCAATAATAACTGACATTTCTTGGCTTTGTCATCTCCAAGGGTAACTTGAAAATGGATCCTTCCAAGGTTGAAGCCATACTGAATTGGCCAACTCCAAAATCTTTCAATGAGGTCAAAAGTTTCCATGGGCTAGCTAGATTCTATAGGAAATTTGTAAAAAAATTCAATGGGGTGAGTGCACCAATGATAGAGAGTTTCAAAAGGGGGAAGGAAATGCAAGTTTTTATGGACTAATGCTGTAGAAAAGTCCTTTGAATATCTGAATACAAGAGTCTCTCAAAAACCTATCTTAACACTCCCTAATTTTCATAAGGTCTTCACCATTGAATGTGATGCTAGTAAGAGAGCTATAGGGGGTGTTCTCAGTCAAGAAGGGAGACCTATGGCATTCTTTAGTGAAAAGATTAATAAAGCTAAGAAAAAATACTCTATATATGATTTGGAGATGTATGCTATGGTCCAATCAATGAGGAAGTGGAGACATTACTTATTGCCAAAATAATTTATTGTATATATTGACAATCATGCATTGATTTTTCTTAATTAGCAGGAGAAATTGAACCATAGATACCTCAAGTCGATGGAGTACTTACAAGAATTCACGTTCACCATAAAGCACAAGAAGGGGGTACCTAATAAGGTAGCTGATGCGTTGAGAAAAAGGAATTTGTCTATACAAGAAGTGACCTTGGAAAGTGTAGGTATCTCTATCCTCAAGGACATGTATCCCAATGATGAAGACTTCCAAGAAATTTATAAAGTTTGTTTGGAACTAGGAGATAGATATCACACTGAGTTTGGAGAATATATGATTCAAGAAGGATTGTTGTTTAAAGGGAGTTAATTGTGCATCCCTGATTTCTCCATGAGGGAAAACATCATAAAAAAGAAACAGTGTTGATGTCTATCAGGCCACTTTGGTCTTGACAAGACACTTGAGCTAGTAAGAAGATTCTACTTCTGGCCCAAGATGTAGACTGAGATAAGGAGATTTGTGGAGTTTTGTCTAATTTGCACCAAGTCAAATGCGGGCTTGTACACACTATTACCCATTCCTAGAAAACCTTGGGACTCCATCAACATGGATTTTGTATTGGGTCTTCCAAGGAGAAAGGTAGGATATGAAAGTGTTTATGTGGTTGTAGAAAGGTTCTCCAAGATGGAACACTTCCTACCTTGTAAGACTACACATGATGCCTCAAGTATTGCAGGGATATTCTTCAAGGAGATTGTAAGACTCCATGGTTTACCACTCACCATTGTTTCAGACAGAGACCCCAAGTTTTTGGGACATTTTGTGTGTACCTTATGGAAAAGACTTGGAACAAACCTAGCTATGTCATATACTTACCACCCTCAATCAGATGGATAGACTGAAGTCATCAATAGATCTTTGGGAAACTTACTAAGATGTCTGACAAAGGAGTATGGAGGGGCATGGGACTCAATCCTTCCACAAGAATATTTCTCCTATAATGATTCTATCAACAGAAGTTCAGGACTCAATCCTTTCCAAATTGTCTATGGATCCCACCCTAGGGGTGTCTTGGAACTAAGAAACATCCATAATTTTGGCCAAAGGAGTGCCCAAGCTAAGGATTTTATAGAGTTAATGAAGAAAATTCATCAACAAGTGAAAGACAAACTCCAACAAACCTCTGAGAATTATAAACAAGAAGCAGATGTCAAGAGGAGAGATTTCCAATTCAAGGTTGGAGACATGGTTATGGTTCACCTAAAGAAAGAAATACTACCCAAGGAAAAGTACACCAAGTTGATGATGAAAAATATTGGCCCCTTCAGAATCATGAAGAAATGTGGAAATAATGCATATAGAATTGAATTACCTTCAATCATTGGTTTATCCCCCATTTTCAACATGATGACCTATATCCATACAAAGGTCTTGTTACTTATGTCTCCATTACAGATGCACAAGATCTTCCACAGGACAAGAAGCTACAAGATCTACCTAAACCATCAACACAAGAGATTGATCGTATACTGGATAACAGGATAGCCAAACAAACTAGGAGGTCTCTTTTTAATGAATATCTAATCAAATGGAAACACCATTCAGTGGAGGATGATACTTGGTCTACACCTAAATATATCAAGAAGATTGGTTTCAATTTAGAAGATCTCCCAACTCAAGGGACTTGAGTTAATTTTATCTTGGGCAATATGGTGCGGTGCACCCATGACTGCCACTGATTGACTGTCACTTTGTAATATTTGAGTTTGTAATAAATGGATTGATCTTAGAGGATCATCCTATTTTTGGATTTGGATCTATGTGTTTGGTAAAGGATCTCTTAGACAATCTTATGAGCCTAGATATGCCTTAGTCCATTTGGATCATCCGTTTAGGCTTAAGTTTCTTTAAGTATGATTTTAAGTTTCTTTAAGTATGCTTTGTAAGAAGATTCTACTTCTAGCCCAAGATGTAGACTGAGATAAGTATTTTTGTGGAGTGTTGTCTAATTTTTCAAAAATCCAAAGGCACCAGCTCAAATGTAGGCTTGTACACAGCATTACCCATTCCTAGCAAACCTTGGGACTCCATCAGCATGGATTTTGTATTGGGTCTTACAAGGACAAAGGTAGGCTATGACAATATTTATGTAGTTGTAGATAGGTTCTCCAAGATAGCACACTTCCTACCTTGTAATAAAACACATGATGCCTCAAGTATTGTAGGGCTATACTTCAAGGAGATTGTAAGACTCCATAGTTTACCACTCACCATTGTTTCAGACAGAGACCCCAAGTTTTTGGGACATTTTTTGCGTACCTTATGGAAAAGACTTGGAATAAACCTAGCTATGTCATCTGCTTAAAATCCTCAATCAAATGGATAGACTAAAGTCATCAATAGATCTTTGGGAAACTTGCTAAGATGTCTGAAAAAGGAGTATGGAGTGGCATGGGACTCAATCCTTCCCCAAGCAGAGTTCTCTTATAATGATTCTATAAATGGAAGTTCATGACTCGGTCCTTTCCAAATTGTCTATAGATCCCACCCTAGGGGTGTCTTGGAACTAAGAAACATCCAAAAATTTTCCAAAGGACTGCCCAAGCTGGGGATTTTGCAGAGGTAATGAAGAAAATTCATCAACAAGTGAAAGACGGACTGCAACAAACCTCTACGAAGTATAAACAAGAAGCAGATGTCAAGAGGAGAGATGTCTAATTCAATGTTGGAGACATGGTTATGGTTCACTTGAAGAAAGAAAGACTACCCAAGTAATAGTACACCAAGCTGATGATGAAAAAGATTGGCCCCCTTCAGAATCTTGAAGAAATGTGGAAATAATGCATATAGAATTGAATTACCTCAACCATGGGTTTATCCCCCATTTTAAATGTAGCTGACCTATATCCATACAAAGGTCTTGTTACTGATGTCTCCATTGTAGATGCTCAAGATCTACCTTGGGACAAGGAGCTACAAGATCTACCTAAACCACCAACACAAGAGATTGACTGTATACTGGACAAGAGAATAGCCAAACAAACTAGGAAGTCTACTTTCTATGAATATCTAGTCAAATGGAAACACCATTCAGTGGAGGATGCTACTTGGTTGACACCTAAAGATATCAAGAAGACTGGTTTCAATTTAGAAGAACTCCCAACTCAAGGGACTTGAGTTAATTTTGTCTTGGGGAGTATGGTGCAGTGCACCCATGACTATCACTGATTGAGTGTCACTTTGCAAGATTTGAGTTTGTAATAAATGGATTGATCTTAGAGGATCATCTTATTTTTGGTTTTGGATCCATGTGTTTTTTAAAGGATCTCTTAGGCAATCTCATGAGCCTAGATATGCCTTAGTCCATTTGGATCATCTATTTAGGCTTAAGTTTCTTTAAGTATGATTTTATTTTTTTAGGTGTCCTAAGTGTTAAATTATTTGGATCCATGTCATTTTAGTCATGTTATCTCAAGTTCGTAGGTTTGGATCAAATCCAAAAGTCTTCAAGTGCAAAAAGACAAGAGTTTGCCAAATGTTGGAAAAGTTGTCAAAATGTTGCTCATGCAACTTCCAAAAGTTTCTCGAGAGTTGCAAGATGAAATCCCAATAGTCATAGGGGATTTTGGATCAATTTGACTTCACATATTAAGTGTTTTTAAGTGCTTAATTTGAACCAAGATGGTTACAAGTTTTGTATGAGAGTTTTGATGCATTTGGAATGGAAGATGAAGAGCTTTTCTAAGCATTTCTAAGTTGTACAGCTATGTCTGGTGTGATCTTTGAAAAATAAGTTGATTTTTTGAAGGCCCTCTGTATTATTGTTACTTTACAATTGGTTTGAAGTTGTTTAGTTTTGGTTTGAGGTGTTTTTGATTCACTAATGGAGTCCTCAATTGCATTATTTTAGGTGGAACTCACTAAGACCATGGAAATTGTAATTTAGGATGGTATATTTAAGGATTCTAAAATCTCATAAGAAGGCTCGAAGGGTAAAGCCCTCATGCATCAAGCCCTAGGCTTAATATCTCATTGTATTCAACCTAGAATGAAGATGAATGAAGTGTTGTGTTAAATAGATAGTCTATTTGAGTGAAATAAAGGTGGATTTGAGTTTTTGGGATTTAGTTGAAGTGGTTTGAAGCACTATATCAATTCCATACACCCAATTTCTAATACTTGTTTTTATATCCAAGCCTAATTTGGCCAATTAGGTTTGCAAACTTTGTAAGTGTTAGGTGTTGCTGGAGTGGAGTTGAAACCTAGGGTTTTGGGGTTTGACATAAATTCTAAAAGGGTATCTAGGTATATCCTTATTTTTCTAAAATGTGATCAGGAGGAAAATTTAAGTTCAAAAAACCACTTGGACAGACCTACAAGGAATTCTAGGATAGTCCTAGATAGGTTATGTATGACAGTTGGAGGACCAAACCAAAGGGTGATTCTTAGTTCTTATGACATAAGGAAGGTTTCCTAATAGAAAATTGGGGTTGGTGTAGTCACTAGTGAATAATTCTAGTTTGTGGCTTGAAATAGGGCTAGTGTCCCTAAAGCACAAAGTTGCAAGATCTTGAATTGAATGGTATTGAATTGGGAAAGTTCGGTGAGTAGTTCTACCACCTTGAATAGGTAGAAGACATTGCGTAAAGAGGGATCAAGGAACCAAGGAGAGAATAGGTTGCGTTGGGTGTCTCAAGGAAGAGAAATGACCAAGTCCACACTTCTTGTTGTCTCCTCTGCATTAGAGAGAGAGAGAGCATTATTTTTACTTCTTCATAACTGATCGAGTTTTGAAGAAGTGAAAACTATGCATTTTATTCTCCAGAACCTGATCGGGTTATTGAGGAGTTGAAGATGTAATTTTTTCTTTTCATAACCAGATCGGGTTATTGAGGAGTTGAAAATGTACTTTTTACTTTTCATAACCCGATCGGGTTATTTGAAATTTAGAAACCTGATCAGGTTATGGCTTGGGAAGAGCTTTGGAAAATGACCCAAAGGCTTGGAGGCTCATTTTCCCTCCATTTTTATTCTTTTAGACATTTTTTCATCTTGTAAGATGAATTCTCAAGTTATCTGCATCAGGTTTGCAATTTGTCAATAGGGTAGCTCTATAATTTTCACCATAATCTCATATGTCTTCTTAGCTTTCTAACCATATAAATTTTTCTATTTTTGGACAACATTAGCATAGTAAACTTTATATTTCTTTACCAGTGTCTTGATTGTCCTCACAGACATATGTCTACCATTTTTTTAATAACTTTTGATATACTTTAACAAATCACAAATAAATTAAATATTATTGTTCTAAGTTTGATTCTATACACTTTAAAAAAAAGTTTTCATTTTCGATTATTTTGATGCAAGTTATGCCAAGCGCACGAACAGGTACCAAATTTTCAAGATGTGATCACTTCAAAAATCACAAAAAAAAAATACTCATTGGAAATTTACAAAAAAGTACACAACTTCTATATCTCACTCTTACCTATCATCCTACCAAAGGGATTTAAAAAATACTAAATATAACTATATATTTTGTACTGCGCACGGAAATAGCTATGTTATGTTTTTCCAAAACAATCAGGAACATATTTTTGTGCGTGCAAGGTCTGACCCTCTTAATCTTATCAATTTTTAAAAAAAATTAATATTTTAGAAACTAGATTCAGAGTACTACAAATTTTATTTTTTACACATCTTCTTATTTTGAGAGCATTACCCTCAAACGCTTGTTCCATGTTCAGGTTTAACCAATTTTAGAAAAAATGTGTCCACTTATACACCCCTTTTTAGTCCACAACTTGGTGCACATACCCAAGTATGATGAAACTAATTCTTAATTTAGTATGACAAGGAGATATGCAATATGACAATATGTAAGGCCTCACCCCGAACCCCATCGTAGTTTTCTAGTTTTTCTGCTTATGATAGATTTACCATCTCACACTTTACTTTTGATGCACTATGGACATTATGGATTTTATGCTTTATGTCATGGATTGATCATTTCGGATGTGTGGACACATGATGCTTTATGATGCACCTTATGGACTATATTATGTTTTCTATTATGGACATTTATTTCTGAGACAATTGATTTGAAAATATATTATGATTATGTTATGGGTAATTGATGAATTTGGGAATTATTAGAAATAGATATTTAATTTTGATTTCATGCAATGTGAATCTTACCTTATGATTAATGCTTAAAATAAAATTGATGTATTCTTGTGATCTTTAGTAATAAAATTAGTATGTTGATGATTTCCTTAAATTCCAAACATTGCTTATTCCTTATGATGTATATTTATCACCTCAGACTACTGATATTTGAATTGAGTGTGCAGGTAAGAAACCATGGTATTTTATCTGAGAAACCAAACAAAGGGATATGTGAACTCAGTTTGAGCCAAGGTTGCGTCTAATAAAAGACAAGACCTTGTTGTTTCATAATTTTATTCGTAAATGTATTTGGTTGATTGTGGAAGTGTAATCCTTAAATGTATTTCTTAATTCTTTGTGAGTTTTGCCTAAGTGGATACGACATGGCCTAGTGATGTGTAAATGTTGTGTGTGTCATTTGACACTTGTGTTTTGTACTTAAGGCCATGACATGTCAGCTTGGGAATGGCTGTCCACCTACCTAGATTAGTACATTAGTGAATCCCCATATGCATACCTTGGTTTGGGAGATGAGAGTGTGATCATCTCATTGGGATTTCGAAATTACTCTTAAAGTGGACTTTTGGAGGAGTTATGAAGTGTCTAGGGGTGTGTTGGGGTCATTTTTAGGTAGCCCACTTGTTATACCAATATTTAAAGGCAATTTTAACCCTAGGATAGCCTCTAGTTGACCATGTGACCCTTCCAAAAAGTTGATTTTCCAAGTTGGACGAAAATCAACTCTTGTGAGTCTTGACTTTGGGTAGACCACCCTTCCATATTTGTGCTAAGACATAATTTGCCTTTTAGAAGTTCCCCTTTTTGGATCTATTTTTGGTAAGGTGTAAGAGTTTATGGAAGAGGGACCAATTAGAGGGATTTCCTTCTCCCCATGAGCTTTCTAGTGGCTTTTAGTGGGAACTCTGCATGTTGGAGAGTTTGAACACCCACTCTCTAACTTGGAGACACAGCTAGAGTTGGTGATCTTGGAAGAAGGAATTGGGCTAAAAGGGAGCTCTTCTACAACTATCTTGCCTTAAGCTTGGATTCTAGGTTGGTGGACTTGTTGCAACTCTCTCCCTCTTGTTGTTTTATGTGGATCTTGCAAAGGATGATTGTTGCTTGTGTTCTTTGGCTTATTGGAGCTATGAACTTGTTGTTATTATTATGTTGGTGTTATTGCAATTTTTTTATGTTGTTTTCTTTGTATATGTTGTATATGGGAGTATCAAGGATCACTCACCCTTGGGAGGGAAGAGTAGCCTTGGGGGTGGAGGAGTTTTGATAGCCCTTGGTGTAGAGTCTCTCCTCAACGAGGAGAAGAAAAAACTCATGGAGTATGGGCTTCATGAAGCCTCCCTTATTGTTATTTCATTTGGGGGTCATAAGGGTATGTTGTTGTTCTTGATTAATAATGTGAAGGGAAGTGTTTGGGCAGCCATGTGAGGGCTTGCATATTAAATGTTGGGTTTTGCCTTCTCCCTTGGGTACTTCGTCCACTTCACCCCATGTAGGATCTTTGAGTGATCCATTGTGAAAGCCTATGGGAATGGGAGTGTATTGTAATATCTTCATATTTTTCTTTTGTTGTTGTTGTTTGAATGTTTCTCCCACCTTTGTTTGGCTCCCCACTCTCAGGGGTCGCCTCATAAGAGGCCTAGGTTGGGTGGAGAGCAGCCCATGGTTTCTAGTTTTCCCTTGTCTTATTTTTTTTTGCAGATTTCTCTTGAAGCTAGGTAGAGCACAAGTTAAAAGCAAGAAGGTGGAGAAATTTCATTATATCATGATTATTGTAATAAGCCTTTATGGCTGAAAATTTTATTGCACTTTCTTGGTAGGAAGTCCAATATGTATAAGAGCTACAGTATTGAGAATGTAATAAAATGGGATCTTAGATAGCTTCATAAAAATGCATATGAAATCCTTAGTTTAATACTATTTTACCTTTTTCTATTAAGATGATAAAAAAATTGCAGCAACAAAGAGATGTGTTTAGAGATAAATTTAGGTGTAACTACATGTATCTTTCAACAAGAAGTTAAAATAAAAATCAGAAGTTTGTATATGGCCTTCTAGTATAAACTTTTATACTTTTCTTCTTGAGTACTTAATTCATAACACATAATGTTCCATTTGAAATGTTTATACATATGTCTAAAATATGCATTCCTTCAAATGAATGTTCTTTTATCTTAAAATGGGAAATCTGAAAGCTAGATAAAACTTTGACTTTAATATATTTTTACCTTTCATGTCATTTTAAGGTTATCTCAACATAGTTAAATTGAAAGAAATGTTATATAGGTACACATATTAAATCTATATCCTTAATGTTCATTTCTATAATGGTCTATTTCTTTTATGTTTCAACATAAATAGTAGGAAAAGAAATATATATAACTTTCTATATTAAATCTGTGTATACATTGTGCATTTAGTTATGTCTTAAAAATATATATATAAATTAGTAACAGAAATGTAAATTTCATATATATATATATATATATATATATATATATATAACTTTCAATATAAATCTATTTTCTTTGCCTTTTAAAAAAAATATTAATATTTCTGCAAATGACACTGCTACACACACACACACACATATATAATTAATTAAAAAAAATGTTGTCATTAAACCTGCTCACGCACTCTGATATTTTGTGGTAAATATATATATATATATATATATATTAATATATATATACTTACAAAAATGTAAGTGTATATATATATTAAGATATATATATATTTTTCTCAGTGGCATCCTCCCATGAATGTTGCAGACCTGCACATTTCATGGCAACAATAACAAAAAAAAAGAATAGGCAGTTAGGGTTAGAGGTAAAAAAAAAAATCAGGAAGAGAAAGAGGAGACAATGAAAGAAGAGGCTTTCTTTTTTTCTTCTTCACTTTTGGACCCTAACCCTAATTTCCTAATTTCAAATTAGGGTTAGGGGATTTCATATGGGAGGGAAAGTGGGTATTTGAATTTAATGTTAAAATATAACCCCTCCCTTTAGACTATGGGATACCTTTTAACCTCAAGGATTAACTTCATGGTTGCTTTATTTGTATAGAGTTTTATTTTTTTTATAAATGTTGTAAGGCTTAAATCTTTTGTTTATTAAGGTGATTTTAAAAATGTGGGGAAATATTATAGGTTGGGACAAATAGATTAAAAGATCCTTGACTTTAAGACAATAACTATTGGAAACTTTATCAGTGGATTTTTCCTATAAATTAAACTTTAAATTAAACCATAGAAATTTGGAAGATCGACTTAAAATAATCATAGTCCTTTGACTCGATTACCTAGCCTTTAAATTAAAAGCAATAATTAAATAATTTAATTGAGAAATTCTAAAGGGAAAAATTTAATTGAAGTTTTCAAATTAAACTTAGGGACTTATAATGTTATTTTTATGTGGCCAATATATGTGGCCAGTATACTGGTCATCATAAAAATAATATTACGAAAGTGCCTTGCCCTTGGGTATTTTTTAAACACAATATCTTTAAGTTATCAACCTACCCAATTTTTTGAACGTCCCTGGAAACTAAGCATAGGGAGACTTCCTCTCCACATCATCAAACTCTATTAAAATAGAAAGTGGATGACACGCAAATTTGCAAACCTCACCTTGCATTATCCTCAAACGTTAGCCTAAAATTATCTCTAAGGAAATATTTAATTAAATGACACCTTGTGTAATTTTAACCTTAGTAGGCGACCTTGGGTTGAGGGAGGTTGACACATAGTCATGATTCCCCTTAGACCCTCTTGACTTTATCATTACTTCAAAAAAAAAGGTTGTTGCTTTTTTGGGCGTGAAATTTTTGGGCATGACACTTGGTATCAGAGCCAGGTTTCAAAGCTGGAACCTTAAACCCACTATGTTTCATGAAACTTTACACATCTATATTAACAATTTCCAAAACAAGAACAAACTTAGTAGAAAATTTTTGCAACAACTTTAAACATATTTAATTCAAATTAAAACACTACCTTTAACTTATACCACCTTCATATGTGTGTAAGATGCCTCCAGTAACACGGCAAGATCACACCCGTGGACGAGGCCGTAAATGTGCCCCTTCAACACGATTTTAGTTGGAGAAGAATGTAGGGGGTAATGGTGAGGAGCAGAGGCCTCCTCACGAACAACCCCCCAACCCCAACCAGGATGTATTGAATGCCCTTCAGAATCTGGTCAGGATTATTTTGGACAGGATACCACAGGATAATCAACACGTAGGACTCAGGGGTGCAGCGCGTGAGTGCAGTAGGAGTCCCCCACCTAGATTTGTGGAGGATCAGGCTGACTACGAGGGTGATTCAGTACACATGCCACCTCTAGAGGTAGTTGTTCCAGCTTTTGAGAGGGTACCCCGTGACACAGGGGACCACATTAGGGAACTGATATGCCTTAACCCACCACCCTTTTCAGGAGCCATGGGTGGATGTGAGGCTGAGGCCTTCCTTTTGATCCTTGAGAGATGTTTTGGATTGTGCCCTTATGGGAGCGATACGAGGGCACGCTTTTCTATCCACTTGTTGAGAGGATCAACAACTATTTGGTGGGGGATAGAAGACTTAAAGGGTAATCTGGCTATGGACACCCTCACTTGGGGCACCTTTTTAGAGAGATTCAAGGATCATTACCTATCTGAGCACTATAGGCAGTGATAGATTGATGAATTTCATGACCTTCAGCAGAGAGGGCTCACCGTCACACAGTATGAGTGTAAGTTCTTGGAACTTCTACCTTATGTAGACTATATGAGAGGGTTGAATGCTTTTATATCAGGTTCAATGCGCATGGTAGCACTAGGGAACCTTTGAGAGGCCATGGAAAAGGCCTTGATTGCTGAGGAGATTTAGGGTAGGGGATAGGATGCACGAGATTGGTCTCAGAACTGAAACACCACACCACAAAATTTAGGGTATCAGAAAAAATATTGGAAAGAGAATAACAACAACAAGAACAATAACAGGCATTCCTCGGGGTCTTACAAGTCCCCTCCATCTCAGCAGTAGTCATATCAAGGACAGAGATAGAAGACCCCTCGGGGGAAATAGGGCTCCAAACCTAAACAGTGGCAGTCACAGACTCCTAGTAGGGACCAGAGGTCACAGGCATCATCGACACCCCCATTTAGGACTCAGCAGTCCTCCAAGGGTGGTTATAGTGGTTCTAGTAGGACAGGGGGCTCACAATTTTCCAGACCCTAGGGCACCCAGTTTCAGACTCGAGGGCCATGTTACTCTTGTGGTTCCATGGGGCACTTGGCTAGAGATTTCCCTCAAGGGGGTGGCCAGCGCACCGCAGCATCAAAGCCCACTATTGTGATATGGGTAGATCCCATAGAGTTTTTGCAGCTATTGACAACCACCAGGAAGAACATCAGGCTACTATGATTGAGACTACAGGTATGATTGGAGGTAACAGAGTTACTAATCTATTTGATTTAGGTGCTACAGATTCTTTTGTTTCTCCATTGGTTGTGGAGCGTTGCGGGCTAGTGGCAGCTAGACAAGAAGTTGGTTAGGAGGTAGAGCTAGGCTCAGGTTCTAGAGTACACATCACTTCCTTAGTTAAGGATTGCCAGATACATATTGGTACCATGACTACCATTACAGATCTACGTATCACTCCTCTTGGATCCTATGGGGTAGTACTTGGCATGGATTGGCTTTATGCACACAAGGCAAAGCTAGATTGTTGACAAAAGAAGGTAGAATGTTTAGACGACAACAGTAATGCTATAATAATCCTAGGGGTTCAGAGGGAAGTATCCATTCATATGATTTCCGCTATGCAGCTTAAGCGGTGCATGTGAAAAGGGTGCCAGTTATTTCCCATCACAATCAGTGATAGGGATGAGGAAGCAGAAAAGGAAACTTCTCTTGATGATCATCCCATGTTATAGGAATTCGCAGATGTGTTTCCATCAGAATTACCCGGTATGCCTCCCCATAGAGCAGTTGGTTTCCATATTGACCTCGTGCCAGGTGCTGCACCAGTATCTAAAGCACCATAAAGAATGTCTCTTAATGAGCTTAATGAGCTCAAGATTCAGCTTGAGGAGCTCCTTGAGAAGGGGCACATACGACCTAGTGTCTCTCTTTGGGGAGCACCAGTTATCTTTGTCAAAAAGAAGGATGGATCACTTAGATTGTGTATGGATTACAGGCAGTTAAACAAGTTAACCATTAAGAATAGATACCCACTACCTAGGATTGATGACTTGTTTGATCAGTTGCAGGGTGCTCGTTTGTTCTCCAAGATAGATCTTAAATCAAGGTACCATCAGTTGAGAATCGTGAAAAGTGATATCCACAAGACAACTTTCTAGACTAGATACAGACATTATGAGTTCACTGTTGTGCCTTTTGGTCTTACAAATGCCCTTGCAGTATTCATGAGCCTCATGAATGGGGTATTCCACACCTTCCTTGATAGATTTGTGGTTGTGTTCCTTGATGACATACTGATATATTCTCGTAATAAGAAGGAACATGAGGAGCATTTGAGACAGGTATTACAGTGCTTGAGGGATAACCAGTTGTATGGCAATTTGTCAAAATGTGCCTTCTTTAGAATAGAGGTCCAATATTTAGGCCATGTTATTTGAGGTGATGGGATCTCAGTTGACCCATCTAAGATTGATGCCATTATGAATTGGATAGCACCTACTACTGTGACTGAGGTTAGGAGTTTCATGGGTCTCGCAGGTTATTACAAGAAGTATATTCAGGGTTTCTCTAGAGTGGCTCATCCTATCACATCCCTTCAATGAAAGGGAAAGAAGTTTGATTGGACAGAGAAGTGTGAGAGTTCCTTTCAATAACTCAAGAAAGCACTTACTAGCGCACCTATTTTAGTAGTGCCAGAGCATACAGTAGACTTTGTAGTCTACACTGACACTTCCTTGGATAGTTTGAGGGCAGTACTTATGCAGGATGGGCGAGCTATAGCATATGATTCTAGGAAACTTAAGACTCACAAGCTTAATTACCCTACCCATGACCTTGATCTTGCGGCAGTAGTGCATGCATTAGTACGATGGTGACACTTCCTCTTGGGACATCAATTTGAGCTTCATTTAGACCATCAGAGTTTGCAGTATATATTCACTCAGTCGAACCTTAACGCTAAGCAGAGGAGGTGGATGGAGTTCTTATGTGAGTATGACTTTGATGTCCATTATATCAAAGGAAAATAAAATGTGGTCGCTGACGCCTTGAGTAGGAGGCGACATGAGTTATCTTCCATGATCACTGGTACAGACTTGAGAGATCGTATACTACACCATTTGCAGGAGGATGAATTATATATAGAGGTATGTCAATTGATCTGATCTCAAAGACCCCTTGTGGGGAGATTTTTAGAATATTCCTTGGATTCCAATGGACTACTACATCATAAAGGATGCATCTATGTACCTTCTTCTGGGGATTTGCATAATATCATCATGCTAGAGGCTCATAGAGCCCCTTATGTGGCGCATCTTGGAGTTAAGAAGATGCATGCTGATTTGAGATAGCTCTATCATTGGCTGGGTATGGGATAGCACATTGCAGAGTTAGTAGCTCGGTGTCTTGAATGCCAGAAGGTTAAGGTTGAGCATGGTCATCCTGGAGGGCTCCTTCAGCCTCATGAGGTACCTATGTGGAAGTGGGATGTTAAATCCATGGATTTTATTGTTGGTCTCCCTATGTTATCTCGACGCCATGATGCTATCTTGGTGACAGTTGACAAGTTGACCAAAGTGGCCCACTTCTCAACTGTTCGTACCACATTTATAGCCCCAAAAGTGGCACAGGTCTTCTTGAGAGATATAGTCAGACTGCATGGCATTCCTCAAAAGATCATTTCTGATAGGGATTCTTTCTTCACATCATCTTTTTGGAGAGAATTACAGGCAGCTTTGGGCACCAGGCTCAACTTTAGCATAGCTTATCACCCAGAGATAGATGGTCAGACTGAGAGAGTAAATTAGGTTCTCAAGGATATGGTTCGTATGTATGTTATGGATCATCAGGTCAAGTGGGAAGAGTATTTACATTTAGTAGAGTTTGCCTATAATAATGGGCATCATTCATCCTTGGGTATGCCACCATATCAAGCACTGTATGGTAGACATTATAGGACACCTTTGAGTTTGATAGGATTGAGGACAGAGTTACCATTGGACGATAGCTAGTCCTAGAGATGGAGCAGCAGGTAGCCTTAATTAGGCAGTGTCTCCTAGAGGCACAAGATCAAAAAAATAAGTATGTCAATGCAAAGAGGATAGATCGGGTTTACATGGTCAGAGATAGGGTCTTCTTGAGAGTGCGGCCTCACAAGAGTCCAATCTGTTTTAGAAAGGTCTCTAAGCTTGCACCTTGATTTGTGAGACCATTTGAGATATTGGAGAGGATAGGACTAGTTTCTTACCATCTAGCCCTGCCACCTAGCCTGTCACGCATCCATAATGTGTTTCATGTTTCTATTTTGAGAAATTATATTTATGATGAGTCTCACATGATAGATTGGGATGCCTTACAGGTGGAGTCAGATGAGTAGCTAGCATTGGAGCCTCTTCGCATTTTGGCATGTCGGACGCTGGGCATACGAGGCCGAGAGCTGGACCAAGTAGGGTTCAGTGGGATTGCTATGATGAGGTTACAGCTTCTTGGGAGGACACAACGCAGATGAGAACTTAGTATCCCCATCTTTTTGATGAACTCTAGGAGGAAGTTCAAGCCTAGGGGGGAGGATGTGAGGCCTCACCCCGAACCCCATCGTAGTTTTCCAATTTTTATGCTTATGATAGATTTAGCATCTGACACTTTACTTTTGATGCACTATGGACATTATGGATTTTATGCTTTATGCCACGGATTGATCATTTCAGATGTGTGGACACATCATACTTTATGATGCACCTTATGGACTATATTATGTTTTCTATTACAGACATTTATTTCTGAGACAATTGATTTGGAAATATATTATGATTATGTTATGGGTAATTGATGAATTTGGGAATTATTAGAAATAGATATTTAATTTTGATTTCATGCAATGTTAATCTTACCTTATGATTAATTCTTAAAATGAAATTGATGTATTCTTGAGATCTTTAGTAATAAAATTAGTATGTTGATGATTTCCTTAAATTTCAAACATTGCTTATTCCTTGTGATGTATATTTATCACCTCAAACTACTGATATTTGAATTGAGTGTGCAGGTAAGAAACCATGGTATTTTATCCGAGGAACCAAACAAAGGGATATGTGAACTCAGTTTGAGCTAAGGTTGCGTCTAATAAAAGACAAGAACTCGTTGTTTCATAATTTTATTTGTAAATGTATTTGGTTGATTGTGGAAGTGTAATCCTTAAATGTATTTCTTAATTCTTTGTGAGTTTTGTCTAAGTGGATACGACATGGCTTAGTGATGTGTAAATGTTGTGTGTGTCATTTGACACTTGTGTTTTGTACTAAAGGCCATGACATGTCAGCTTGGGAATGGTTGTTCACCTACCTAGATTAGTACATTAGTGAATCCCCATATGCATACCTTGGTTTGGGAGATGGGAGTGTGGTCATCTAATTGGGATTTCGAAATTACTCTTAAAGTGGACTTTTGGAGGGGTTATGAAGTGTCTAGGGGTGTGTTGGGGTCATTTTTAGGTAGCCCACTTGTTATACCAATAGTTAAGGGCCATTTTAACCATAGGATAGCCTCTGGTTGACCATGTGACCCTTCCAAAAAGTTGGTTTCCCA
>MU223245.1:170015-180804 GCA_018584345.1 Thuja plicata
CCTGCACATTTCATGGTAACAATAACAAAAAAAAAGAATTCGCAATTAGGGTTAGAGGTAAAAAAAAAAAATTAGGAAGAGAAAGAGGAGACAATGAAAGAAGAGGCTTTCTTTTTTTCTTCTTCACTTTTGGAACCTAACCCTAATTTTGAATTAGTGTTAGGGGATTTCATATCGGAGGGAAAGAGGGTATTTGAATTTAATGTTAAAATATAACCCCTCTTTAGACTATGGGATACCTTTTAACCTCAAGGATTAACTTCATGGTTACTTTATTTGTATAGAGTTTTATTTTTTTATAAATGTTGTAAGGCTTAAATATTTTGTTTATTAAGGTGATTTTAAAAATGTGAGAGGGGAAATATTATAGGTTGGGACAAATAGATTAAAAGATCCTTGACTTTAAGACAATAACTATTGGAAACTTTATCAGTGGATTTTTCCTATAAATTAAACTTTTAATTGAACCATAGAAATTTGAAAGATCGACTTAAAATAATCATAGTCCTTTGACTCGATTACCTAGCCTTTAAATTAAAAGAAATAATTAAATAATTCAATTGAGAAATTCTAAAGGGGAAAATTTAAAATTGAAATTTTTAAATTAAACTTAGGGACTTATAATGTTATTTTTATATGGCCAGTATACTGGTCATCATAAATATAATATTACGAAAGTGCCTTGCCCTAGGGTATTTTTTAAACACAGTATCTTTAAGTTATCAACCTACCTGATTTTCTGAACGTCCCTGGAAACTAAGCATAGAGAGACTTCCTCTCCACATCATCAAACTCTAATAAAATACAAAGGGGATGACACGCAAATTCGCAAACCTCACCTTACATTGTCCTCGAATGTTAACCTAAAATTATCTCTAAGGAAATCTTTAATTAAATGACACCTTGTGTAATTTTAACCTTAGTAGGCAACCTTCGGTTGAGGGAGGTTGACACATAGTCATGATTCCCCTTAGACCCTCTTGACTTTATCATTACTTCAAAAAAAAAAGTTGTTGCATTTTTTAGCGCAAAATTTTTGGGCATGACACAATATGCAAAAGATGAAATAACTTTCAATTTTGTCTTGACACAATCTGAAATTATATTTTCTATATCCTAGACTGGAAACAAAATAGAAGCCTAATGCTCTTCAATATTTCTCCCAATTCTCCAACCCCTCTAAATGGTCTTGAAAATATTTTTTATAAAAAAGGAATACAACAAGCATCTGAGCATTTAGGGTTAGGGTTACAACCATCTATGCAAATATTTAATTTTTTAATCAAGCTGAAACCTTAAATTATTTTCTTTCCCCTATGCAAATCAGATATGAAAACAAGAGTCATGCTCCTTGGTCATAAAAATAGTACTTTGAGGTCGAAGAAAATTAAAGGCAGGACACTAAGAATTGCTCTCATAAATGAAGAAAAGACCAGGCGGATCCATGCATTTATCCTCTGATATTAAACCCTTATCTATCAATTCTGGACATAAATGCACCTTAGCATATCAAATTTGTATCCTCTAGCTTTTAACAAGTGTGCATACTCGACCCAAAAGATCATATCAAAGCATTTATGTTGCTCTGCAACAAAAGATAACCGAATGACATGCAAACTATCTAAGAAAGATTTAAATATTTGAAATTCTGGTATAACAGCTACAGGTGATGCCAAAAAAGATATCAATGGTTGAGATTTGAAACCTTTAAATTCTTTAAAATGCAGTCGTAGATCTTCCTAAGTTATCTGGGCACAAACAAAAAATTTGATTTTGCCAAGTGTCACTTTCTCGCTCACTTCACATCATTTTAAATAACCACAAAAAACCCTTGCGAGTGCATGACACTAACCGCTAACGCTTAGTCACACACTCGCAACTGCTAGCCATTATTATATATCCTTAACCACCGCGAGCTTGCGACCAATACTTGTCATGTACTCGCCAGCACTTCTTCCTCTTTGCCTAGATGACCCAAACCTCCATGGGGAACCTCTCCATTGGGCCTCTGAAATACCTGTCCCTTAACCCCTGTGCATAGGCCCCACACTTCCTATCAGTGACATGAGCACGCATCAAGCATTTTTCTATCGTGTGATGCATATCTTCCTTGCATCTTTCCTTCACATGACAGTGAAACACCATTGGATCATGATCTCCCTTCATCACTCCTTTAATTCTCCACCACTCATCATCTTCTCACTCAATCCATCTAACTGATCTCACCAGACTTATCATGGCGTCTGTGCCACGTAGAGCCACCTCATTTGCTGGAAACTTTTCCATGTGTCTATCCGACCTGGCACCACTACCTATCAAACTGTCACATGTCACACTAGCACCATTGCGCGATTTGATTGGACCTACCATGACTCAGACTGTGTCATCGCACCCTTCTGCCATCTTTCAATCCTCAACCACATCACCACATGCACTCTCTGACACGGGCCCATCAAAACATCCTTTATGTTTGCCACTTGACATCCCACGTCACTATCCATCCAGTGAACCGTCTGCCAAAAGGTACCCGCCTTTTAGGCACTTAACTATTTAGTGCTGGGATATAAAAATATCAAAGTTCTTCAATGCATAGCCAATGTGGGATAAAATACTTAGGGCATTTTTAAACAAAAAATGAAACAGTGAAGCTCCACAACTGTTCTAACCGTTCTGACTCCATAGAAGCAAACCAAAGGAAACAAAACATCATCTCAACACCCCTCAGCAACCTGATCACACAAAACAAGAACCCAAAAACCTTTTGAAACATGAAGAAATTTGTCATTAGAGCTTTGCAAAAAGCTTGAAAAGGAAGTTCAGGAAAATGACCTAATAGTGGCTCTTACTGGGAATGTATGCCTCTTGTAGGCATAGCAAGGTTCCAGATCTCTGAGATAAAGTAGACCACCTACTAGAAAGAAAACCTGACAAACAACAGGAAAGCAAAAAAGAATATATACAGACACTCCTATTCATGGATTCCTGCCTTTTTTAAGAAAAGTAGAACTTCAAAACTTGCCCATGAATCGACAATTCCAGAATGTTTCCAGTCAATTCCTTCAACATACATGAATCATAACCCCACCTGTTATGAACTATGTATGGTCCCAACTAGATAGGATCAAATTTGGCATGTTTTCCTTTGTCTTCTATTCTGGCATTCCACATTAAAACTATGTCATCAACCTCAAATTTCTTAGCAGTAGTTCTCTTGTCAAATAGATTATTGCATTGTAATTGTAATTTGATATTTTTGTCATGTGCTTCCCTTCTTGACTCATCAATTTGTATCAAATCCTCCAACCTAATCCTCATATCATCTTCTAGGTCATTATCATATGCTTGGATGAATTTATATATTTGCAATAATTTATTGTGGGGTAATCTGGCATAGATACCATACACTAAGTCAAAAGGTGCACATCCAATAGCCTTCTTTACTGTTACTCTATCTTCCCATAGAGCAAGTTTCAATTTGGAATCCCAGACCTTCTTGTTTGCATCCAACACTCTCTTGATAATATTTATCAAGCTCTTGTTATAGGATTCAGCCTGACCATTGCCTTGGGGGTGATATGGGGAAGAATAATAAACATGAATCCCATATTGCTGACAAAAATCAATGAATTCCTCTGATCTGAAACACATAGCATTTTCCACCACAGTGGTTTCTAGACAACCAAATCTAGTCAACATATTTTGCACTACAAAATCAATCACAACCCTACTTGTGTCTCTTCTAGTTGGAATTTCTTCCAGCCACATGGTAAAATAATAAGTTTACATTAGGATCCATGAATGACCTCTACTAGATTTATTAGGGATCTCTCCTATGAAATCCATTCCTCATTTCTAAAAAGGTGCCTCAACTGTAACTGGGTTCACAGGAAGATTCCCACCAAACTTTAACTTGCCTGGCAATCTTTGACTGACATCACATTTTGTAACATATTGGTGAGCATCCCTTAAGATTGTTGGACACCAAAAAACATGTCTGATAATCTTATGGGCAGTAGTCTTAGCCATGTAATGGCTACCACATATACCATCATGCATTTATTTCAAGAGATCATCAAACTTGTCATGATCTACACATTTGAGCAACACTCCTTCATTGCTCCTCCACCATAATTGTCCTTAAATTATTGCATATTTCAAAGCATGCAACTTGATTTTTATCCTTTTAATATCAGTCATGTCAGGGGGTAGCACCATCCTCTGCAAGTATCTAATGATGTCTTTGTACCAATCAGAACAATCCATATCACAAATATAAGGTCTCTTCTCTTCTTCTAGCATATTAATATGATTTGCATCCAAATTCATTTGGGCCATGAGTTTAGCAAGTCCTAGACCCCTCACCAAATTAGTAATATGGATGTCAATATTAAACTCTTGGATCTTGTTGATCCATCTACATCTCCTCCCTGAGACCTCTTGTTGAACTAAAATGTCTTTCATAGCAGCACTTGGCACATAAGCAACTATGGTTGCTCCTACCAAATAACTAGGCCTGTTTCTCCATAATATCATATTTGATCTCTATTGTCTGCAAGGACTTACTGAAAAAATAAATAGGTTGCTCATAGCCTTCTGAATTCTTCTGCAATAGTAAAGCAGCAATAGTATTATAGGAAGCAAAGGAAAAAAAACTGAAGTGGCTTGGTATAATCAGGGGTTATCAAAATAGGGGCATATTCAATAGCTTTCTTGATATCTAAGAAATCCTTACATGCTTCTTGAGTTCATTCCACTTTGGATCCTTTCTTCATCATCTTTGAGATTGGAAAACTAGTCTTTGCAAAATTAGTAACAAACCTCCTCAAAAAGTTCACTTGTCCAAAGAAAGACTAAATGCCCTTGACATTTTTGGGTTGAGGGACTTTATCAATTGCACTTACCCTTTCAGGGTCAACTCTAAATCCATCTTTAGAGACAATGTGTCCTAAAATATTTCCCTCTATCACCCCAAAAACATACTTCTTTGGGTTAAAGGAAACCCCATACTCTAGGGCTCTTACAAAGATCTTTTCAAGATGATCACAGTGTTGATCTTCTTTTGATGAGTAAGCAGTAAGATCATCTTGATATACTACCAAAAAATTGTTTATAAAATCTACAAATGCCACATCCATGGCTCTTTGGAAAGTGGCTCCAGAATTTGTCAAACCAAAGGGCATCCCGACATACACATAAGTTCCCCAGGGTGTAGTGAATGTAGTCTTGAACTACTCAGATTCTCGACCTTGATCTAATTATATGCTGAAAAACCATCCAACATAGACATCATCTCAGACCCTGTGAATCTTTGCAACATTGCTTCCATGTTGGGCAATCCATAATTGTCCTTCAAACAATTAACATTTAGATTTCTAAAGTCTACACATAATCTGATATCTCCATTTTTCTTTCTTACTGGTACCAAATTGGATACCCAAGTTGAATGCCTTAGTGGTTTTATAATTCCAGCATCCCTCATCTTTTCTAACTCATCTTGCATCTTCGGTGCTAAAGTGGGATTAACAAATCTTAACTTCTATCTAAAAGGCTTAGTGCCTTCTTTTAATTGAATCTCACGCTGAAATAAATCCTCCTTATATTCCTTTAAATCATCATAAGACCATGCAAAAACATGTTTATATTTCCTAAGAAGATTTACCAGTGAATTTCTAAGCTTAGGGGACAACTTCTTACTAATATATACCTTTTTAGGACTTTGATTGGTTCCTAAGTTTATCCCCTCCAACTCTTCAGGTTTCCTGACCATGCTTGCTCATAAAGACTTGTCTTTGTTATCAAAGGCCCTCTCAAGTACAACCAAACCTTTGGGTACCTTATTTGACTTCAATTGGAGAACTTCCCTTCCAAGAATATTATCTTTCCCATCTATGGTCTCCACAAAACCAGTAAATTCCATCTCTTTATCACCAAAGTTTAATTCACAAGATAGGAATCTCAAAATATCCATGTCATCATTAAAGACCTGCCAACTTTCAACAATGTTTGGAATGGATGGTCTAGATTGAATCTCTGCACTAGAAATTTCTGCAAAAGTAATGTCTTCAGGCCTCAAGGAAATATTAGCCAGTAGATCTGCCATCTTGTTCTGACTTTTGTCCATCCATTCAATGCCAAATGCATCTAAGTTTTCAATTTCATCCCAAATAACATTCCTGTACTTTTTTAGCCTCTGATTATTTGAAGCATACCTAGATCTTATTTGAGAGACCACCAACTCAGAGTTCCCAATGATCCTAATACATCTGATCTTGTGTCTTGTAACTAATCTCAGACCTATTAGAAAAGCCTCATATTTTGCAATATTTTAAGTACAAGTAAATAACAGAGAAAATGAGAACTTGTATGTCTTACCACTAGGGGCTATTAGTTGAAATCCTGCACTAGCTCCATCTTTTGAGTTTGCACCATCAAATTACATTGTCCATAAATCAGTTTTATCTATAAGATTGTCTTTCTCCTCTGATATCAGAATATGTTTGACATCCCTCTCAACTTTAATATCTTGCACTTGAAAAGATCCAATGTCGGTATCCAAGAAACAATTCATTGCTTCATCTTTAGTTTTCTCAATCATGTGAGGAGTCTTGACTTCTCTATATACCTTGACATTCTTACCAACTATGTCAAATGTTGCAAAGGACAAATCACACTGGATACTCCCTCCCATTGAGGCACTCCATTTCCTAGACAACAACATTCCATATTGAGGTGGTATGTCAACTACTAGAACACTCATTGTTAGTATCTTTTCTGGAAATGCAGCAAGTGTATAAGGCAAAACCTTAATAGTACCTATAATAGGAACTTCTCTTGAATCCATTTCTTGACATATCCCATGAGGATTATCTACCTGAAATCCCATTGATTTCATTATTTATGTAGGCATGACTGTGTTTGATGCTCCTGAATCAATCATACAATTCTTGAGCATCTTACCATTGATAATTAATGTTAAGAAAAAGGGATCCACAACTCCTAAAAGAGGAGTGACGTGATTATTATTTAGGAAGATTTAAAGGATCTTAGAAACAATTTCATCTGATTCTTTTCCCTTTGTATCAAGCTTCTCCTTACTATTATTTTTCTTCTCATCCATTTCCGATTTCAAAGCTCTTGTGGTAGAAACTCTATTCATCCATGTCAAAGTTGTCTCCTTGTGTTCAATAATCCTCATCATTTCTAAAAGTGGAACCCTGACTATGATCTATGAAATCAATTGTCCCATGTCAACAAGAATATACTTGATATCAACAATCCCTTGCTTGGTAATAACAATACTTCTATCCTCATTTTGAGTATCCAAACTTGGCTCATCCTTTAGCATCCTTTTGAATAGAAGAGGCATTCATCTCTGGTGTCTTTAATTTAATCTTATGGGCAATACTTGCATTTCTTAATTTATCCTTTGTTCCTACCTTTATCTTTTCATATTCTATGTAGTTGTTTCTTTCCCTGGTGTCAGCTTAGGGTTTGCTTTTGTATTTGTAATAAACCTACCATTTGGTGTACCATCTGCACTACCAACTGTCCTATTTCTCATATTATACTTACTTTGTGCTTGAGAAACCAATTTTTCTCTAATTCGAGCCCTTTCTACATCTAAAGTTTTTCTTTCCATAAAAGGCCCTCTTCCTCCTGAAGCATTACACCTTAATTTATCAATGTCTGCTTCCTTTTCATTAGATGAAATCACTCCTTGATCCTTAGCTTGATCATCAGACTCCTCTTCTTCTGATGAAGATAACTCCCGATTTTGGCGTTGGTTATCAGATTCATCACTTTTCAAATCTTCATAAGCCATTGCATTCCCAAAATCATCATATAGCTTTTCTTCATCCTCTCTTTCTTGTTGGTTCTAACTTGGATACATCTTTTGAGCAATAGAACAATTATCTGGATTGTGGGGAGATTCACACTCATCACACCAGTAATCCTTGCTACACATATTATCTGAATTTATCTGAAGAGGATCAGGAGTATCTTTATTTTGCCTCTCTGTCCTTTATGTAATAATGGGCTTGCCATCCTTCCATTGGGTATTGTATGGGTAATTCTTCACTCTAGGCTGCTAGTTGAAATTATTGTAGGATTGTCTATTGTTATTTGGAGCTCTCAGATTCTTACTTTCTACTGGCTTTAAATATTTTATAGCATTTAGAATCTACTTCATATTGACCTCCTCCTTAGGCTTATAATTTGAATGTTTATCCAGTCCCTTCTTAACAAAATTCCCATCATCTTTTCTACCCAATTTTTTGGATACCCTCCTATTAATTTCTATATTGATAGCTATTTTACAAGCTTCCCTTATAGTCCTTGAGTTCTTGTCTCTTACGAGGTATCCCATCTTATAGTCAAATGCATTAAGATAAGTAGCTAGATAAACTCTGTCATCAATTCTCATAACCTGAAAAAGTTTATGCATAGCTCTTTGAAATCTTATGTTGAACTCTGCAACATCTTCATTTTGATTCTTTTTTATATTTTTTTTTTATGAATAGTGTCTTTTCTATTAAAAAATATTAAAGTTACATATCCACAAAAAAGGGGCCGGGGGATAAAGAAATCACCCCGCAGAGTTCACACGGCAAAGCCAGAAATGAAAACTATTCATCAAAAAAACATAAAGCCATTAGGCAGCGAGAGCAGTAGCAGAAGGTGGAGGATCTTTATCATCCGATCCCCACGCCTTAGTGGGATTGACAGGAGGGTCGGGAAGCGACCAACCATCATCATCTTCTTTTTCTTTTTCATCCACCCTGGGCGGGGAGATAGCAAGAGCCAGGCGGGGATACTTGGAAGAGGTGGCAGGAGGCCAATCCAAACCATGGCGAGCACCAGGAGCATCAGGAGGGGCAGACTGCGCCGGAGCCGGTGCCCACCCAAAAGGCCAAGGAGGCAGAGAAGCCGAGCGGCGCCGCCATCTGTCCCCACCACCTCTCGAAGAGTGGTGACGAGGAGCCTGGGACCGAGGAGTGTGCGAGTGGTACGTCGAAGAACTGCTCCCGCGGCGGCGGCCTCTGGGAGGCATACCCTCGGTAGAAAGGGCATCCGGAGGAACCCGAGCAACAGTGCAGGGAGCATTGCCCCAATGATTGAGCAGCTCCTACAGGTGAGCTACTTCCAGAGCCACTTTATTGGCTTGAACTTGAATCTGCATCATAACATTATTACATATACAAGCTTTGTTAAACAAAGAAACATTCGTATCAAGAGAGCTGTGAGAGAAAATAACAGCATTTCTATCTTTCCAAAAATTAAACAAAATCTCCATCCTGAAAGTAAGCCAAATCTGGGTAAACTTGGAGGGGAGTCTAGGAGAATCTCCTAGGACAATCATATGCCAAGAAAAAGGCTCGAGCTGAAAGGGCTTAAAAAAATCATGAATCCACTGCCAATACTGTTGAGCTCTCCTACAAAACCAAAAAATGTGCAAAAAGGTCTCAGGGTTACCGCAAAAAGGACATCGAGGGTCATGAACCCCTAGATGTTTGAGCCTAGGGCCGACTGGGAGACCTTGAAACAAAAGACACCAAGAAAAAAGAGCCATCTTGGGCTTTGTAATGGCGGTCTAGATGGTGTGAAAGCGATAGCTCCAGTGGGAAGTGGCCGAATGAAGATGCCATCTCTGGTTAAGGATATCCACCATCGGAAGATGCGGGGATAACCACCTATAACCAAGCCTTGGCTTGTAATTGCTGAAAGGCATGGTAGGATACCATTTCCAATCCTTCCACCAAGGCCTAGTAGTCTGAATGCCAATCTTATGAAGCAGATTGGTAGGAATAGCCAAAATCAAAAGATCAAAAGTCTGGCGATCAGAACGAGCCAGCCAAAATTGAACCTGCATATCCTCCCAGGATCAGAGCCCCATAGAGACTATGGAAAAAAGATCTTTGGGAGTCCGAATGCCGCGTTTGAAAAAACGCAGAGCACAAGCCCCTTGAGTTTTGGCCAAGGGTATACCCTGTATGGAAAACAGAGGAGACCACCAGAGGCTCTACTAATTGAAAGAGAGCCCATTATGGAAAGCATCCCCATCCCATCGAAGCCAGGGCTTAATAGCTTCCCAAGCTTTCCAAATGCTCTTGATGACGAAGGTACCCTGGATTTGAACAGGCTCTCTCATAGTGAGCAAGGTCTGGAGGCCAATGCCTTTCCAAGCTGGCCTGTGAACCAGAAATCCAGTGGAGATGCAATGTCTGACAAGAATTTTCCATGCCTCATCACCAGTGAGAGCTCGGATAATCCACTTCGCACAAAGAGAAAGCCCTTGCTTCTGTGTGGAGAGAAGGTCCAGGCCTCCAGAATCACGAGGAAGGCAACAGTACTCCCAGGAAACCCGATGAAAACCGTGGCCATCAGCACCAGAGGCCCAAAGAAAGTCTCTGAGCAGACACTCAAGCTTGAGATAAGAGACCTTAGAGGGAGCCCAACAAGAGGAATAATAAACATGGGTCACAGCCAGCACTTTGGAGCAAATCTGAAATTTCCCCGCAAGAGAGAGTGGCTTGCAAATCCAATAATGCAATTTTTTCTCAATTTTAGCAAGCACAGCATTCCATAATTCTACAGAAGAGCCATGAAAGGCAAAAGGAATGCCCAGGAAGCGAAAAACTTCTCCATGTTGCACCCATTTCTAGCCAAAACTAGTAAGCCAAGGCGGGGCTGGAAGAAAAGACTGTCTGAAACAAAGAGTTTTACACCATTGAATGGCTGATCCAGAGGCTTGACAAAAGGTGTCCAGGCAATGCAAGGCATTGGAAAT
>MU223245.1:183890-202123 GCA_018584345.1 Thuja plicata
GGGGTCCAGCTCTTGTTGACCCAATCCTTAAGGATACTTTCAGGAGGAGTACGACCCACAAAATATCCAATCAACGTATGCTTTTCTAACCATTCACAAGCAGAATCAAATTCCTGTGGATTAAGAAGAATATCAGGGTTACCTCGTGAAAGACCTTCGAGATGAACTTGTGGGGACGTTTGTTCAGAGGAGGCACCATGGCTGTCTGAAGCTTCAACTCGCGCACCAGCAGCAACTGTTGGGCCGAAGTTGGTCGGAGCCATAATAAAAGCTAACCCTAATGCAAAAGAGATCCCGCAGTAAATGCGGTGTGACAGATGGATGGCCCAGAGTGGAAACACAGACAGGACGTCGTACGCATGAAACCCTAGCAGAGAAAAAATCATTCTTTTTTATATTATTGAATTTATCCAACATGAATCACTCATTGTCCTTATCACCATATTGCTCCTTAAAGAAATCAACTAGTTCATCTATTGACCCTATAGAATTATAGAGTAACCCTCTAAACCAATCCCTAGCATCCTCTACTAAAGACTGAATAATAAGTTTCATTAATACATCCTCATGTGCAATGTCACAATCATCCATCATGTCCTTCAACTTTTTCAAATGTTCTTCACATGTAATTACATTATTCCCAACAAATTTGGGAAGTTTATCTCTAAGTTTACTTGGAACTTCATTAGGATAACCAAGGATATTATGAAAAGAAAATTGTTTGTACCTTTCTGCATGACTGGACTTTCCTTGAAATGTAGTGTTGTCTTGAGAAGTAGAGGCTTTAGTATTTGATGTTGTAGCTTCTTCAGCACCAAGATGAATAGGCCTTGTTTTTTGTCTAAGAAAAATAGCCTTCTTCTTCATCTCCTAAGTAGCAGCTTCCCATTCTACCTTCTCAAGTTATTTAGCTATAATCTCCTTTTCAACTCTAGCTCTTTCAAGATCCATGTCTAATTTAGACATCTGATTTGCTAAGCCTTTGAGATTTTTTGGCTCATTTATTGTAACCCCTACCATTCCTTTCTTTCCCTTATCTTTTGGGCCTTGATGATCAACAACTTGAGTAATGACAGGCTCCTCATTATGTTGAGGCTCATATAGATAACTCATTGCATCCATGTTCAACAATTGCCTCCTTAATTGCTCGTTCCCGATCATATTTTGTCTTATGATATCTTCCTTTTCTTTTTCTCTTTGTTTTCTGAGAGAAAACCCCCTCTGGATTTCTTTTCTCATCTCAGTAGCCTCTTCTTCAAGATACTCTGAATTTGGGAGGGTGGTGTCAAATTCCTCCTCTTCTCTTTCATTAGGAGAGCTATGATATTCATTTGAACATAGTCCCAAATCTGTAGCCTCTTCATATTTAGATGCATTACCTTCCTGGTTGCGTTGGACCGGTCTTCCTTCTCTAATGTCCTCCTCTTGCCTCCCACTCTAAGGGAGTCTTCTTTTGTCTTTTACTCTTCTTTCCTGATCAATATTAGATGTATTTGGGACATCACCCCCAAGCCTATCTTCGGGATGTTTCTTTGACCAAGCCCTAGTACTTTTATAAATCATAATGGGAAGTGTGTAACAAAATGATTTTTAATACTCACCACTGTTGCAAAGATACTCAAAGTCACTACCCAACACAAGTTGGGGTCACAACACTAACAAATATGAATAATTGCAAATAGAGAGCTTCACAAGATAAAATAGTAAGAAAGGTGAATCTTAAGTCACTCTATGCTTCCAATGATCAACTTACTGGCTTGTTGTAACAATTTTCTGCACTATCCCCAGAAGATTCACCATCTTGTTGGTGTTTAAAACTATTACACTACAAAAAGAAACCAATATATCTTAAGACTGGTGTTAGGAGTGCTTAGCTCCAAGTATGAAATCTCTATAAGATAACAGGACCAACTATAGGGTCAAGATTTCCCTCTGCACTTCTATCTCTACAAAACCAAGGCGGGTACACCTATCCAAACTAAACTCAATTCTTTACAATACCTTTAACCTCTAGATTTGAACAACAGATAGATAGTAAGTAAGTACTAAATGCCAGCCTAGCATTCATTGACTCTTCACTACCATGGGTGGCATAAGAAGAACAACTATAACTGTAAAGAACTTGTAAATAAGTTTGATAAAAGTTTGGGGATAGAATATAGCCAAACCATTCAAATCTGTACCTCAACAAAAATACTAATTCTAGAGCAGTGCCTTATCCATTGGGCTAAATCCTAAATATAATACTGAAACTGAAACACCTTACTAGCAAAGATTCAAAGCCATGAATATAATAATTCTCAAAATCACACACTACAAGATCCTCAAATGGATATCCAAACAGAATCAATGTAATGTCCAAAGGAATTAGTTTGACCTAAAATCAAATACCTAAGGAACACAAATATGCATAAGAAAGACTTATACAGTAAGTCAGAAAACTTACAACTCGGTGAATAACACAAAGGAGAGACTTAATTTTGAGAAAACATATATTAAGTATGATGAAACTAATTCCTAATTCAGTATGACAAGGAGATGTGCAATATGAAAATATGAAAAAGATGAAAGAACTTTCAATTCTGTCTTGACACAATATGAATTTACATTTTCTATATCCTAGACTAGAAAAAAATAGAAGCCTAATGCTCTTCAATAATTCACCCAATTCTGCAACCCCTCTAAATGGTCTTAAAAATCCCTTTTATAACAACATGAATACAACAAGCATCTGACCATTTAGGGTTAGGGTTACAACCATCAATGCAAATATTTAATTCTTTAATCAAGCTAAAACCCTAAATTCTTCTCTTTCCCCTATGCAAATCAGCTATGAAAACAACAGTCATGCTCCTTGGTCATGAAAATAGTACTTTGAGGTCGAAGAAAATCAAAGGCATGACACTGAGAATTGCTCTCATAAATGAAGAAAATACTAGGTGGATCCATACATTTATCCTTTGATATTAAACCATTATCTGTCGATTCTGGACATAAATGCACCTTAGCATATCAAATTTGTATCCTCCATCATTTAAAAGGTGCTCATACACGACCCAAAAGATCAGATCAAAGCATTTATGTCACTCTGCAAAAAAAGATAACCGACTGGCATGCAAACCATCTGAGAAAGATTTAAATATTTGAAATTTTGGTATAACGGCTACAGGTGGCACCAAAAAAGACATCAACCATTGAGATTTGAAACCTTTACATTCTTTAAAACTCAGTCGTAGATCTTCCTAAGTTACCTGGGCACAAACAAAAAATCTGATTTTGCCAAGTGTTGTTTTGTCGCTCACTCGACATCATTTTCAATAACCACCACAAACCCTTGCGAGTGCGTGACACTAACCGCTAATGGTTAGTTGCACACTCACAACTGCTAGCCGTTATTATCCTTAACCACCATGAGCTTGCGACCAATACTTGTCCCGCACTCGCAGTACTTCTTCCTCTTTGCCCAAATGACCCAGACCTCCACGTGGCACCTCTCCATTGGGCCTCTGAAACACCTGTCCCTTAACCCCTGCGCATAGGCCCCACACTTCCTACCGCTGACCTGGACATGCGTCAAGCATTTCACTACCGCATTATGCATATCTTCCCTACATATTTCCTTCACACGATGGCGAAACAGTGTCGGATCACGATCTTCCTTCATCGCTCCTTTAATTTTCCTCCACATGTCACCTTCTCACTCAATCCATCTAACTGATCTCACCAGACTTATCCTAGTTTCGGTGCCACATGGAGCCACCTCATTTTCTAGAACCTCTGCCATGTTTCCATCCAACTTGGAACTGCCACCTGTCAAACCACCACATGTCACACCCGCCCCATTGCGCAATCCGCCTGGAACTACCATGACTCAGACTACGTCAGCCCACCCTACCACTATCTGTCAATCCTCAATCACATCACCATGACCCCTCTCTAACACGAGCCCACCAAAACAGCCCACCAAAACATCCTTTTTGTTCACCACTTGACTGCCCACATCACCATCCATCCATTGAACCGTCTTCCAAAAGGCACGTTCCTTTTAGGCACTTAACTATTTAGTGCTGGGATTTAAAAATATCAAAGTTCTTCAGTGTACAACTAATGTGGGATAAAAGACTTAGGGCAGTTTTGAACAAAAAATGAAATAGTGAAGCTCCATGACTTTTCTAACCGTTCTAACTCTACAGAAGGAAACTAAAGGAAGAAAAACATCATCTCAACACCCCTCAACAACCTGATCACACAAAAAAAGAACCCAAAAACCTTCTGAAACACGAAGAAAGTTGTCATTAGAGCTCTGTAAAAAGCTTGAGAAGGAAGTTCAGGAAAATGACCTAACAAGTTGTATTGTAACATTGTGATATTTTTTTATGTAATTATTTAATATTGGGGAAATAAAGTAAATAAAGTACCCACTATTGAATGTGGGTCAATGGGGTTAGGTAGCACATGGTTTTATCACATGATTTATGTAACACAACTTGGTTGTTTTGTGGGAGCTTGTTTCTATAAAAGCAACCGCAAGGGTGGTTGTTGAGGTTAGACAAGTTAGCCAAAGGTAGCATTTGTGAAGGTTAGAAGCATGACATGGGATGTGTGGATTCATGCTTGTTCACATGGAGTTCTTGGTTGTGGCTAAGGATTTGAAGGTTTCCATGGTTGTATTGCGATGGTGTTTTTCTGAATAATACATGGTGATGGATGCTTTTGGAGGTTGGGTTTTTCCCTCATGAGGATTTTCCCAGGGTATATCTTGTGTCAAATTTTGTGGGTATGGTGTCTATTCTCTTGCATGTGGATTCTAAGTGTTTATTCGCATTAGATATATTATGGGCTATGTGGAAATTGTCATATGGTTGTATGCAAGTTTCCTAACAGATTCTCTCCAGGTAAATCAATTGCAGAAGGAATAATAATTTCACGTGAGGCAATACATACTACTATAAAATAAAGCTCAATCCTAGCATGATACTAAAACTTGATATCCTCAAAGCCTATGATTTTGTAGATATACAATTTCTAGTTAAAGTTCTGAGACTATTTGGATTCATTGATAATTGGGTCACATGGATTGAAAGTTGTGTCACAAAACCCAAATTCTCAAAATTGATAAATGGAGTAGCACATGATTTCTTATCCACTTCTAGGGGTATAAGGCAAGGCAAACCCCTCTCATAAATTTTTGTTCATAATCATGGTAGAGCATATGGGCAAAGGGATCACACAACTTAGGGAGGCAAAAAAATGGAAGGGCATGAAAGTTGTTGAAGGGATTGACAACATTTCACACCAACAATTCATAGATAACACAATCCTATTTGGGGATGCATGAAGATTGGAAGATAGAAGCATGAAAGACTTCCTAGTGAAGTACTGCAAGGCCTCGAGCCAAAGCATCAACTAGAGGAAGTTATCAGACTATTTGGATTCATTGATAATTGGCTCACATGGATTGAAAGTTGTGTCACAAAACCCAAATTCTCAAAATTGATAAATGGAGCAGCACATGATTTCTTATCCACTTCTAGGGGTATAAGGCAAGGCAAACCCCTCTCACAATTTTTTGTTCATAATCATGGTAGAGCATATGGGCAAAGGGATCACACAACTTAGGGAGGCAAAAAAATGGAAGGGCATGAAAGTTGTTGAAGGGATTGACAACATTTCACACCAACAATTCGCAGATAACACAATCTTATTTGAGGATGCATGAAGATTGGAAGATAGAACCATGAAAGACTTCCTAGTGAAGTACTGCAAGGCCTCAAGCCAAAGCATCAACTAGAGGAAGTTATCACTATTTCTCTTGAACACTCAACTAAGACTCCAAAGGGACATAACAAACATACTAGGTCTCAGGAATGCATCTCTTCATGGTAGATTCAAAATGTCTCAATTAAAAATAATGGTGATTGTAGAAAACCTTTAAAAAACTCAAAGAAATGTAAAATCAAGCACTCGGGTATAAACCATTCCACCTAATGAAATACATATACATTAGAAATGGTGTGGTATAAATTGCTACAAATATTGACATCTTTCATTTCCTCCTTTCAATTAATTTGAAAGGATTTTTTACTCAAAAGGAAATTTTCTTTAATAGTCTCATTTTTACCTTTTATCACTTCCATTTATTATTTATAATGAATCCCCTCTCTTCTTAGCATTGGTGGGTGTTGATAACATATTAAAAGACTCTCATTTACTACAAGTAGGGAAAGTGTTGGACACAATTGTAGAATTTGGATTTACACCTGCCAGCTGCATTTTTCTATATAATTTTAAAATAACCAAAGAGATGAGACACCATGCTTATTGGCTACACAACCATTCCACAACATATTTGTGTCATTTGTATTTATTTCATCTTGTTTCCTCCTCATAATAGATGTATATGGCTTCATAAATGGTGCCTTATCCTTGCCTTATCATAAAGGAACTAACATGACTTGGATGTGACAAAGCCAAAGCTAGGTGATGAACCATGTAAAAAATTTCTCTGATACCGAGTAAAAATTTGCCTAAGAAAATATGCCAAGATCTAGAAGCCTAATGAATAGCACAAACAAGAAAGATAAAATGGACAAGAATAGGTTTTATTCTAATCAATATGTTCAACATGATTAATTGAATCCAAAGATATACAATGTAGAAGTGCCTAGCTCCGATTTGGGAAAATGAATAGTCAATTCATCATTTTTTGGGCATTTTGAGCATGATGGGAGCATTCGTTTAGACCCAAAATGATCCAAATTTGTAGATTTCTCTCAGGTCTTGTCTGCACATGCAAGCTTCAACTATTTGTAGATTTGGCCTCTGATGTCCAATTTGGATGAAACAAAAGGTGATCAGGCCACTCCCTTATTAATCTATCTATCTCCCTAGAGAATTCACCAAATGGCATCCCATTATTGAATTTTAAAATATGTGACTAAGGGATCCCACATTGATGACATCCATGAAATAGTTGTGGGAATAGGTGATTGTAGGGGATAAATCAAAGCTATACAAAGTAAGCAAGAAACTCAAGTATGTAAAAAATAAGTTGGAGTAGAATAAGGATAATCTCAAAAACATATTTGTAGAAACAGAAAGGGTTGGGGAGGAAATCTCGAAGCTAAAATGAAATAATAATTGCGAGGGGAATGAGACTTGAGAAATATCAGAAAAAGAACTGAAGGATGAGTTGGCAGAGTTGCAAGCAAGGGAATAATACTATTGGAGGAAAAAATAAAGAGAAATATAGCGCAAAGAAGGTGATAGAAACATCGAATTATTCTATAATACAACAATAACAAACAAAAATAGGAAACACATGGTATAAATATAGAAATAGGATGGTGAAATGGAAAGATCCATAACACAGGTTAATGCAGAAATAGTAAGATACTTTGAGGAATTTTTGAACAAGGAAACACAAATACATCAAGATGAAAAGAAGTTGTTAAGAAAAGAACAAACTAAGATGGTGTAGAAAGAAATTACAAAATAAGAAGTCAGAACCGTCATGTTTCAATTCAATCTAGGTAAAGCACTAGGGCCTGGTCACTTCCCATCTAGCTTTTTCAGCATTTTTTGGATGTGGTGGGTGATGATGTGACTACTACAACAAAGGAATCAAGAAGGAAACATTAATGATTAGGAAAACAAGTCATATATTTTTGGCCCTTATACCCAAAAAGGAGGTGGTGAACATGAATGAATTCAGACCTATTGTTCTATGAAATATGACATAGAAAATTATAACCTATATTGTTGCAAATAGACAAAAAGTAGTACTAAAGAATATAATATTAAAGAAGAATAGGGTGGATTATCCCCAAGTAAATCAATTTCAAAAGGAATAATAATTGCACATGATGCAATACGTACTACTAGAAAACTAAGCTCACCACTAGCATGATACTAAAACTTGATATCCTCAAAGCCTACGATTTGGTAAATAGACAATTTTTGGTTGAAGCTCTGAGACTATTTGGATTCATTGACAAATGGGTCACATGGATTGAAAGTTGTATCACTACACCCAAATTCTCAATACTGATAAATGGAACATCGCATGATTTCTTATCTACTTCTAGGGGTATAGGGAAAGGCAACCCCCTCTAACACTTTTTATTCATAATCATGGTAGAACATATGGGCAAAGGGATCATACAACTTAGGGAGGCAAGAACATGGAAGGTGATGAAATTTGTTGAAGGGATTCACAAAATTTCGCACCAACAATTCGTAGATAACACTATCCTATTTGAGGATGCAGGAAGATTGGAGGCTAAAACCGTGAATGACTTCCTACTGAAGTTCTGCAAGGCCTCGGGCCAAAGCATCAAATCGAGGAAGTTAGAAGTATTTCTCTTGAATACACAATTAAGACTCCAAAGGGACATAACAAACATCCTAGGTCTCAGGAATGCATCTCTTCATGGTAGATTCCTGGGAATGTCATTTTTTTTAGGGGTTAACAAAGTTAGCTACTAAGATAATCTAATCAATAGATGTAAAAGTAAAATGGAAACTTGGAAAGGAAAGTAGCTAAGTTCCATTGGCAAGTTATTAATGACCAAATTAGTCTTATCAACAATACATGTGTACTCTATGTCATATATGAAACTCCTCAAGAAAGCTGAAGATAAACTAATTCAAAAAATGAGATGATTATTTTGGAGTAGAATGAGAGAACACAATAGATTTCCTATGGTTTCGTGGGATATGTTTGTTCCCCAAAAGAGGCTGGAGGAGTTGGACTGAGATGACTAGCGATAATGAATCTTTCTAAGGAACCTAAACTAGTTTGGAATATGTATGCATGTGGACACTAGAAATTGGTCCAAATTTTGTGCCAAAATTACCTAGATTCGAATGAAGACTAGCAAAATCTTTTGACAACTACAAACCCACCTAAGGGATCAGCCATCTAGAACTACATGCAAGAATGTGGAGACATTGTAACACACCATGTTACTTGGGAAATTTGGAATGGACATTGGGCTTACTTCTAGACAGATTCATGGGGAGGAGAGAAACTATTAACTGAATTCTCTGACCTAGGGACCGTCAAAGATGAGATTATGAGAATGTGGGGAACGAAAGTCAATGATTATGGGAGACCACTGGAGCAGAATGGGGTGTTGGTATGGGAATGGAGAACTCTTGATGAAATTAATGCTGCTGAAAACTAAAAAAATGTACTAAGTCAACTATTAAAGAAAAGATGGATCATGCCAATGAATGAAGAGGATGTGATCCGATGGTGTAGGACAAACACTAGGGCATACAAAGTGAACATAGGCTACAAAATCAAAGAAGCAACAATTGAAAAAAAAAATTGGCCTACAAGACTAATACAGAACAAGAACATCCTACCCAAGGTTGGTGTATTCACTTGGACAATGTTGCAAAAAAAATATTCGCTCAAGACCAATTATAGAGAATGGGGATACATGGTCCTAGAAGATGTGTTTTGTGTCATACAAAGGAAGAATCTGCCAATCATATATTATTTTTTATTGCTGGTAAAAATAGGTTTTATGAGGACCCGAAACCTCTTACAACCATTACAAAAAGATAGACAACATAAAAATGACTAAACATAGATAGGACTAAGACCCGGCCCGCAACACCCAAAACCAAATAGAAAACCAGAGAAAAAAGCCAGAAACCAGTTAGGCCCTCTGGCAACCAAAAGCCAAAATACGAAACAGCAAAAAAAACAAAGGAACTATAAGAACTAGACCAATCATATATTGTTCCAGTACCAATAATGCAAGTGAGTATTTGAGCTACCTCATGAACAAAATAGACCTTCAATGTCCACTCCCCAATTATATTGAGAACTCGTTTAACATGTGCCCCAATATCAAATCAAGGTGCCATTAAATCTAAATCCAAACACTTTTCAATAAAGAACATTAAAAAAAACCATTATATTAGATCAATTAAAGCTTACAATGGTTATGCATGCCTTCCACTTAATTGGCTGATTATAAATATCCCCAACTTGTCAATTACAATAAAGACATAAAGTAGGAGATATTTTTGCGGGCCTTCCAACCCGCATACTAAAATAGTGTTACAATTGTTTAATGGGATGATTTGAAAACAGATGTATTTTGTGCTGGCCGATTTTTCCCTGAATTGAAGTTGCCTGCACGTTCATCAATATGCTTAGACTGCACTTCTTCGAATACATTTGTTATTTCCCTTTCTTGTAATTTCCTCTTCTTTCTTCTCTCTGTCAGGCGTTCATGTCAGCATGATAAGCATTGATCTACAACAACATGTGAATAAAACCGAAGATCTCTTGGACAAAGTTACAGATGAAATGCAAAAAAAATGGTAAAACCCATGAAAAAAGCTAGCTGAGATCCACCAAAATATCAACAAAATCATCTGTGCAAGGGATAAGAACCAACCATTCATATCTTGTTCATGAAATGTATGATTGCTGCTGCATTTCTCCTTCAATATACACTTTTTTGAATGCTTTTGAAGATCATGATAGAGGCTAGGCTTTTCTAATTCACCTTCACTTTGGCTCTCTTTAGTAAACCCAAACAGTGCTTCACCATTGGAAAACCCAGATTCAACTTCCTATGCACAATCTCTTATGTTCAGATACAAAATCATTGAATTTCAATCAAAGAAAAAATCATTAAAATAGTGGGATTTGTATAAGGTACATAATGATGCTCAAGATTCAAACCTCATTTAAATCCACACCAAATACAAAGGCTTTTTGTCCTCTATCTGTTTGCCATCTTTTACAGGGATATGTATAATTGCCTTGCTGATAAAGACTTGAGACAAAGGCTTCCTCCATGGACTTAATATACAAGTTGTGTTTTTCATTGGTCCATGATTCTTCTGATAATGTGGGATCCTCTACCTGTAAAAACATACCAACTGTTAATAAATATTAACTGAACCCTAATCAATGAGAAAAAGAAAACAATAAAAACCATGTAAACCTGATCATAGGCAAACTTAATGTCCATGTAGAACTGATCATAGGCAAACTTAGTGTTGTAGCAAGAACTGCTTCAACTAAATAAAATAATAAAAAGACAACATGCAAAAACCAATATAATAAAAATAATCATTGTAGGCAAACTGCTTCAACTCTATAAAATAGAAAGACAACATACAAAAACCCATATAATAAAAATAATCTTTCATTTACCAGGTTGGTATGTTGTGAATGAATCAACCTTGGTTGCTCATTATTCTGTCTCATGTTTTGGGCATCAAAACTTACGGCTTGAGTGCTCAAATAAAGGATTTTCTCAATATCAATCCAGCCATTTATCACACCCAAAACTTCTCTGCAAGTTTTGTTAAAAGTTGTACAGAATCGAATCCTTACTTCATCTTTATTTTGGCCTCTTTTTCAGGACTGTCTTAGATATTTGAGGGACAAAAATCCCAAAAGCTCAATAATATCTGACTAACTCCGGTGTAAACAAGATATTATTTTCAGCCAATGAAAATATGTTATAATAAACTTCGTGGTAATCCTAAACTACTTGTGTGTCGAAATATCTATGGAAATATCCTCGTACATATGCATATGCACGTTAATATCTTGACTTAGTGAGATGCGTATTTATTTCTCCACCATCATCAATTTTAAATATTTATATATTCAATTTTTGTAGTTCAATTATTTGAGGGAAATTGGTGAAGGGAATTGTATGTCCCTGATTACATCATTCACCAATATTGAAATTATTGGAAAGAAAAAGAGTCGTAATATTAATTATGTCAAAGGTGTTCCTTTATATGAGATGCACCAAGCTGATTTTCAAGATCAACGGTTCCAATTGTTTGATAGCCGTGAACGACCATCAGAGTCATTTACGTCGTTAGATGGGATGGATGATTTCACGGACTGTAGTTCCCTAAAGACTGTTGAAATTGTTCCTCAAACATGCATCGATTTTGGCCGTTGTTTCCGCCAGTTTTAGTTCCATTTTTTTCGTTCCGTACTAGTTTTCTTTCCCATATTTAATTGTGTGAGGGCCGAGTCTATGACAAACTTGCCCAAGTGGATACCATATTTTACATTTGTACCTTTGGCCCAGACGTAGTAAATGAGGATTGTTTTAATGAGATGCGACTATTCTCCATGTAAAATGCATCGTTGACCAAATTTCAAAAAATGGAAAACACAACGGATTTTCGCGAAATTTTCAGCATTTGTTCTTCATGATCTTCATATTTTTTGGTCGAAAACCAAAAAAAATGCAAAAAAAAAAATAGTATGCTTTCGCGAATTAGAAAAAAAAAGTTTGACTCTTTTTTGTCTTTGGTGCATTCGATTTCAAGAGAAAATCTCAATTGTATGGAAACAAGTTTATTATATTTTACTTGCCCTAGTAAAGTGATTGCCTTTGAGGTTGTAGAGTGTTGGATTTAGATATGAACAATTATTATTATATCTACATTTTATATATAATTAATTTTTTAAAAATTAATATAATAATTAAAATAGCTTTTATATATTATTTTATTTTAAAAATTAGTTAATGTAAGTATAATATAATATATAATTAGTATATAGCATAACATAAATTAAATTATATATAAATAAATTATATTTATTATTTATTGTTGTTGTAATTATTAATAATACAAAATATTAATTACAAAACAAAATAAATTATTTATGTAACTTTTTTTTTATTAGTAATAATTGCTTTTGACTGGAGATTTGAACCAATGGTTGCACCATTAACAATGCAACTAAGACACCACTACACCACAAGGTGGTCACCTATATAATTATATTGGTTATATAAAAGTTAATAATAAATATCAATATAAATTTATTATATTTAATAATTAAAAATTATATAACACAAAATAATTATACATAAATAATCATATTTATAATTATGTATAATATTTGATGCAATATAAATTATATTGTGATTAGATCTTATATTTTATATAATATAAATTATTATCTTTAAAGTAATATAATAGTTATGTATTGTTATATATTATATTCTATATTAGAAATCATTCAATATAATATATTTTTATATAACTCTCTCTCTCTCTCTCTCTCTCTCTCTCTCTCTCTCTCTCTCTCTTCCATCTCTACATATCCCCCCTCACCTCTTTCTATCTCTCTTGCTCCTCTTTGTGTCCCTCTCCTTTTCTATCTCCATCTTCATCTTCCTCACTTTCTCTAGCTTCTTGCACTGTCATTGGAACAATATCACCCGCACTACAAGATAATTTTCTCAAGATTTTTGTGGTTCAAATCCCACCGTTGTCCCGAACATGAATCGGGTTACTCACATGGCTCAAATTTAAGTCACCCCAATTGGCCATTATACCAAATTATTCCTCCATCATACTGAAAATGTAGGCCTCAGATAGATTTGAGCTTGAGAACAGAGCCTCCATTGTATTTCTTGCAAAAATTCCTTCATTTCTCATATGACTCCAACGAAAACCCTAACATTTTCACCCTGCAAGATAGTCTACCCTCCTCTCTACCTCAAATCCCTAAGAATCCTCACCAAAATACACACGAATACAATGAACAGGGGAACAACAATAGATCAAAATCAGAACAACAATTGATCAAAACTAGAATAACAATTGATCAAGATCAACCTTTGAGAAAAAATTGCCAATTCAAGAAATCTTTACCTCCTTTCTCAATTCTCCGACAAATCAAATCCACAACTTTCTATCTATCCGCCAACCAATTCCTGTAATGATACAATATCTCTCTCAGGAAATAATGCTCAAACTACTAACCATACCCATTGCAAGCAGTTTACAATTTTGAAACCCTCCAACAACAAGACCATTTAGTACCAGAACTTCCATCAGAGGCATTCAAAGAAGAAACTAAGAAAGCTACAGGAAAATGGAGAGGGGAAGGGAAAGAATATAAATCTGCAAAGGTGGTGTTCATTGTCACTAGTACCGGAATTTAACATTTAACTGGCTCATTTTTACTCTTCTTTCTTTATCTTTTTTCTATTTTTTAATATTTTTATGACTTGAGTCGGTAAACAATGGGTCGTAAAACCATGAGAAAATGAAGTGATTTTTTGGTTGAATCTGTGACACATCAGCAGATGTTATATCTTAATATTATCTCAAGAGTTTTGATGCTTTAACTTGCATATGACCTAACAGGGGCACCAACATCAATCCCTCTGACATGACACATGTTCCATGCAGACAATTAATTTAACAAAATATAAATATCTCTCTTCCCTTATTAATATTTATAATATAACAATTATTACAAATGTTTTAGTTAAATAATTTCTAATACAAATTAGGCAATAATAATTTCAAGGTTAGAAAGATAAACATTAAAAACTATATTTGTAGTCAAATGAGCCAAATTTATATTTGAAAAATCAATACTAAGTTGGTAGTTATAAAGTCTAATATTAGTGTTTCCATTGGATCACATCAAAATCTCCCAAAAAAATGATAAGAAATTTATACAGAGATATATAAATATAGGGAGATAGATGTAGAGAAAGATAAGCATACAAGGAAATAAAGAGAGGAGTGCAAGGGAGATACAGAAAGAAATAGAGATGTGTATACAAAGTTGTAGAGATGGAGTGAATGAGAGAGGGGGAGTGATATAGGTAGAGATATATGGAGAGAGGAGAGATAGGAGAGTTAGAGAGATAAATAGAGTAGGAGAGATGGAGTGAATGAGAGAGAAGTGAGGGAATGACATAAATATATATAAATATATATATATATATATATATATATATATAGAGAGAGAGAGAGAGAGAGATGAATAGGGAGTGATAGAAAGAGATAGAGAGATGTAGCTAGAGATAGAGGGATGTAGAGAGCTAGAGAGAGGTAATTTATAGAGTTATAGAGAGGTATATAAGGCTATAGAGAGAGATGGAGAGAGGAAAATAGAGTTATTCATAAAGAGTAATGCTATTGTTCTCTATCTATCTCTCTCCCCTATATATATTTTTTCATAATTGATCTTCAATATATCTTCGACATGCCCATTGCACACTAAAGTGTGATTTCTAGTGTGATAATAAAATGAATGACCATGGAGTGAAAAGTAACTACAATAACTTTAGTTTATGTAGGATGTGCTCACTAATCAAGTGAGAGAAGAATGAACCATTGCCAATACAAACTTATTTGTTTGGAAGTACCCGATATACATTTTTAGTGATTAATTAATAAGTATTAAGAGCTTAGTACTTATAATATCAATTAATATAGTATATCAATAAGTATTATGATAAATATGATGATATAAGGGTTTCATCATCAAAGTTAATTGTTTTGAGTTAATTAAAAAAATAAAATCATTGAATTAATAGTTGGTTTAGACAATAAAGTCAATGTCAATTGTTATCATAAAATATAAGTAAATACAAAAACATAGAAAACTAAACAAATTTTAAAGGCATAGATGCTTTGCTTTAATTTTGTTGTAGAAATATTTCTCCAAATTTCAAGAATATATTTTCATTGCTTTAATTTTTTCCTCTATCTATATAATGAAATACTTTATACAAGAGAAAAATATAATAAGAAATGTTTTTCAAATAAGCAAAATAATAATCCACTTTGAAAATAGTCTTTAATATTTGTTTTCCTTGTTCTACTTCGGACTAAAGAGTCTATCTTGTTGGCACACATCTATTCTTATGTTTCTATTAAAATTTGGGTTTATTCTCAAGAAAAAAGTGACATGAGTGGTGCAAGGTAGGTCCTAGCAATAGTTGAATGGTGTGATCATGTTTTATTTTGGGAGGTAGTCCTTTTGGTACATCCCTAAAGATTACCAAGTATACATCTATAAATGATTGTATTTATGGTATAGAAATCTTTGAATTCTTCGTTTTAGATTCTTCTCCACCACCTCCTCCTCCTTACATTTGCATATTCATAATAAGTTCTGAGATCCAAAATATTTTTTTATGGATCACGTTCCACTTGTTAATTGTTTCATCATCAAAGTATTATATTTGTAAGGGTTTCATCATTAAAGTTAATAGTTTTGAGTTAATTAAAAAACACAATCATTGAATTAATAGTTGGTTTAGATAATAAATTCAATGTCATTTGTTATCATAAAATGTAAGTAAATACCAAAAAATAGAAAATTAAACCAATTTTTAAATGCACGGATGCTTTGCTTTAATTTTGTTGTAGAAATATTTCTCCAAATTTCAAGATTATACTTTTCATTGCTTTAATTTTTTCGTCTATCTATATAATGAAATAATTTATACAAGAGAAAAATATAACTAGAGATTGCACCTTGGTGTGCAATGGGTACGCTGAAGAGGTGTGGGAAGTTAATTAAGGAATATTTTGTTCTATATTTTGTATAGGTTTGCTTAATATATGTGGTCAATTAGTGGATTAATAAAAAAACATAAACACACACATACTCTATATGTATTCCTCTCTCATCCTAATACATTTTTATATCACCTCTTGTATCTCTCATTATTTCTCCCTATATCTTGTAATGTCCCGCTAGGGAACCCAGGAGAATTCACCTAAAACATGATACTAATTTTACAGAATATTTTTTTTTTAAATGTTTACAAACAATAATGTGGTGGAATGTAAATGATTAAATGTTTGAAGACGTTAAGTTGATCACCAAAATGCAGAAAGATAATGCAAGACATTAAATCAGTTAATGGATTGTATTGTCATTCATGTCAACTTGATATAATCTAATCGGTTATAATCAAAGTGTCAAAAATTTTAGAGAATCAGAAAGATAAAGATTATGCTTTCAGTAATGCATAAAAGACAAGCATTCACTAAGAGAATTCAAACATCAATGGCTAGTGGAACCCGACGGACAAAGATCACCGAAAGTTAAGTCATAGTGATGCCTGAGAAAAGAAACCGGTGAGCATTACCAAAGAGAAGAATGCCAAGCATTACCAATGACCAGAATTATAGTGTTAACTGACGAGCAGAACTCTGCAGTGAAGCCCAAAGGATAGACAACCCCGACAGAGAATCCCGAGGAGAACTGAAGTGTTGACCAAAGCTATCAAAGAGTTAAAACACTGAAGTTAACTGTAGTTCAGAAATGACAAAATATCTAGCTGGCAGAGCTAAATATAGACTTAACTGGTTGTTATCATTGTTTTTATCGACAAGATAAAGCCAGAGATAAGTAAAGGATTTAAAGTTGTTTTATCTAGTTGGCAAGAAGATTTATATAAGATAAAATAGGACTTATACTTTAAATGAAGATTGGCTAAGATTGCGGATCATGCAAAGAACAAGAAAATCAAGAAGAGAGAAATGGTGATATCATGTCTATAAAGAGACAACTTAACTTATTATGAATTAAGGGGAGTGAATGAAAAAGAGGATGTTAAAGAGAAACTAATGAAGAACAAATTCATACAGTCCTGATCAACCAAGCTAAGGAAAGAGCTAAAGATTTCTACGGACACTGAGCAACATAGCATAGTATCACCAAGCAGAAACAAAAGTGGAGAAAAGGTATTGAAAAGATATATTGATCAGAATGGTTTACTGAGCTTACAATAGATCTGAAAATGTGCAAGTATAAGTTGTATATGTGAATAGATCATATTGTTTCAGTTTAACCATTGATTCTGAAAGTCTCTTAACCGAGCGAGATTTAAAGATCCTTTCTATATTGAGATACATCCCAAGGAGTATCAAAAAGTTTGATCATGAAGATAGCATGAGATGCCAGATACCATTTGATAAACCAGGGTTTGTTCATAGAAGGTAGCATAGAGATGCCCGATATCAAGTGACAAACTAATCTTTTAAATCCTCTAACAATGTCGCACCTAACAGGGTGTTTGTAACCTTTAACAGGGTTGGCTCTTCACTGAGCTCACTTCAGAAGGGTGAAAATTTTGGGTTACCAGTCCCAAGTGGTTTTTCCCTTAACAGGGTTTCCACGTTAAAAATCCATGTTTTAATGTGTTTATGAGTCATTACTTTTGTGTTTTGCATTACACATAACTAATCTAGATTGATCGGTATACACTAAGCTATTTAATTTCATTTGGTAAATTGAAATACTACTATTCGATAAACATTAAGAAAAAGGTTTAACAGAGCACTCTGAGCAGTAGTTATTTGATAAGTATATTTGAAGGCATTCATCTTGTAGGACTGAAGATAACTAGAGGCTTAATATTGTGGTACTAAGTTTTTGGGTTGATTAATTGGAATAT
>MU223245.1:222030-242410 GCA_018584345.1 Thuja plicata
CCTTCATTTTACATTTTTACACATCCATGACTAGAGAGCTATGGATCGATATTTGAGGCCTCATTCTTGAGCAACCTTGAATGGAATGATTCATAGAAGTGTGACAACATTTATGCACACAGTATGTTCATGTGGGTTTGCTTGAATCTTGTAATGATCAAGTGAATCTCCAATAAGTGCATGATAACTTGAAAAAGATTCAAAATCTTATTAAATTCACTCCTATAAATTAAAAAATCTATTACACAAAATATAGATAGAATATCTCATAAACTATCATAAAATAGGTTAGAAAATAATTAGTTGAGCCTATTAAGTCCTCAAATAAAAATCAACAAAAAATTCTATGGGAAATGAGGAGATTATAACTACCATGCCAAAATTAGTTGATTTATTTCCATCCATATATGACTTGCTCCCCTAGTTTAATGAAAAACGTAAGGAAATTCCTCTTGAAGTAAAAATTAAATCATTAGTAAACAAGTCCAATAAAATGAAGGCATATGAGGAAGACCTAAAATTACAACATGAGGAAGCCAAAATATTGGTCTCCATATATTTTTAACAATACCATAATAGGAGACACAAAATACCTAAGATAACAACAACCCCAAAATAAGAAAGATTTATCAGATAGTTCAAGATGTCATATTTGAAGAGATCAAGCCTAATTCTCAATCTACACTAAATTTTGAGATGCAAATAACAAAGCAGTGTGAAGTAGCCCCCACACTACAATGAAAATCTTAATAGTGAATGTTATGGGTTTCATTGCCTCTAATAAAATTTATGTAAGAGAATCCCTAGGCAATGTGGTAATATTGAATCATTATGAAAATGTGGATTTTTTCACTTTAGTTCAATTTTCTTGTTAGTTGGAGTTATTAGTTTATGTCAAAACTTGAAATTGGGTTTTATAGTTTTTGGAATAGTTTAAGTAATGTTGTTTTAGTGTCATTAAAATTTGAGAAGAATTTAATGAAAAAATGATAGTCAACTAGTTTGAGAGTATCTATCGGGTGGATAGTTGTGTACAGTTTAGATTATTTTCAAGCACATGGCAAGTGATTTAGAGCTTGAACTAAATAAAATTATATCTATAAGGATTTTGTGAGTCCTTGATGATAAGCCTTGAGTACCACATGGACTTTTTTTCCTATATTTAATGTGTACTTGTATATTATTTTTGGTTGATGCCATGTTGCGTGTGGTATTAGACTATATACTATATTGTTGCTAACATTGATAATTGGAAAATGTGTTGATGCTATATGTTATATATTTTAGATTGAAGGAAGATAAGAAAAGAGATAAGAGAAGGATCAAATAGGTAGAATGAAATAAGTGAGATTATGTGGTATAAGAAGAAAGTTCTGAGTATATAACATGGAGTAGTGAGTATGGATAATTTGGTGCCTATAGAAATGGTAGAAAATTTGGGCTAAGGCAGATGAAGTAGACACACCAATACAAGGTTGAATGGTTGTAGTAGTGAGATGAGATACTATAGAAGAAAAATATTTGGAGAGGTCCAACGTAGGGGTATATAATGATGAGGCGCTATCTGGCATTGCATCGATGCATGTGTGTCATTTATGGCGTACTAGGAATATGACCTACACTAAAAATTATATCTAGAAGATAAAATTTGATTGCCCTTTAAGGGTGAGGGATGATTATAAACATACAAGTCATGATGAGAGTAAATATAAGGTACAAATTTAAAAATATGTAATTTTAATATCAATCCCTCATATATCTTATGAAACATTGGTGAATTGATCTTCTAAAACTAATAACACGGGGGCTTCACTTAGTGAACCTGAATCATAGCATGTGTCTTCGTGGCATATTAAATAATCCCCCTGTTTTCAAAAAATATTGCCCCAAACTTATTTTTTGTCACCCCCCTCCAACACCCATCCAATATCCCCNNNAAAAAACCCCCTCCCCTTATTTAGGCAATTATATTGCCCCCTTTTTTGCCCATTTTAAACCCCCCAACATTAACGCATGTGGTATTGTATTGCCCCTTCAGTGAAGACCCCGTGAATAATAAGCACCAAGATGTACGCTCCAATAAAAAACTTGAAGTTGTAAAAAATCCACAAAGACTAGAATAATAATACATTTTTTCAAGAACATTATTTTGAGAAGGAAAGGGTTGAAATGAAACTAAACACTCTCAATAAGTCAATTATAGTTAGATGGATGAACTAGGATAAATTCATGAAGGAAATATAGTTTATCTCAAAACTAATAGATGTCCAAGCAAAGAAAATAAAATGTAGAGGCAAAAAAAAGAGTTAAGAAATTTAGCTAGTTAAAGGTGAAAACAATATAAAAAATTTCACAACATAACTAGGAAAAGAGGGAGTTGAAAAGGTCACTTCTATCAAATTAATAGAGGATAATCTATCATTGATCCTAAACTCATTAGGGTTGAAAAAATATTCATTTTTAGTAAATTACTTGGAAGTTTGAAGGATTTAAACTTTTAGGAGAAAATAGACTCCTTATAATTCATTCCCATCACTATCAAAACTGAATATAATCAAATCTTAATAACATGTTTCATTGAGAAGATCAATTTGGATTCCTTGTGAGTGAGCTCAATAAAATCCATAAGGCCTAATGGATTTCATGTTGTCTTCATCTATAAATGTTTTTATGTCATTGAAAAATAAGTTGTGGTGGCTTGTGGTGAAGCCCAAAAATAGAAAAGGTGCTAAAGGAGCTCAATTTTACTTTTTTTACAATAATCCCCAAGAATTATTTCCTTTAGTCTTTAATAGAATTTTTAAAATATCCCTTTGTAACATTCTATATAAAATCCTCTTGAAGTCAAGGAAGAACAATCTAAAAGTAGAGCTCCCTTTTCTAAATTTCCAAGAATAAAGTGGCTTAAGATCTTAAAAAGATCCATTGTTGAAGGTATCAACACTAGACACGAATTCAATTACTCAATTTTTAATACAAATAATAAATCATAATAATGAATCTTAATTTAGCAAATCATATCATGAAGTATTTGGAGGTACCTCATGAAATTCCCAAAGAAAGTTGGGTTCTATGATAATTGAGGGAATTTGTCTTAGAATGAAGTAGAAGTTCAAGCTCTTTTGTATGGCTTCTTATTGTTCAAATCATGCAACACTAACACAATAATAATTAAGGAAAAATTCATGTTGATCCTTCTATTTATATAGAAAAGATGCTCTCTTAATCAGAGAATAAACATCACTTTTAATGAAATTTGTGTCACACTAGGTAGTTTCATATCTTTAATTTTCACACATTGCTATCAATGCCTGGCCTATCCTTAGAAAGATATGGGAGTAATAACACATTTAATCTTGTTTTTGGTACAATTAGTCCACTGTCTATGAACATTTCTTGGCATCATGTAGAAATCAATTCCTATGTTGGAGTAATACTTCCCATATATTTGGTTTAGCTCAAGAGGGTTTTGGGGTCTCATTGTTTTTTGATAGATTTTTATCACTCCTTAGCTATATGATAGTCATTTATGTCACTCTCTTTCCTTTCTAGGCTCTTTGCGGTACTAAAAAGCTCACAGTGGAGTTGTTAATTCACTTTGGTATTGAATTACAGTAAATGGTCATCTTTGTGGTGATTCAACAAAGCTAGATTGCGGAAAAAAATATTCTTCCAAGGTGATGGTATTATTTGCTCACTTTAGAAGTTCTTGGCATAGATCTCATTGAAGGATTTATTTGATACAATGTTAATATTGACATATCTTCCATGATTGTATCTAAGATCTACACCCTCGACAGTGAAAAGGAACTTACCAAGGCCATAAGACAAGATTACATTTGAAATAAGAGTGTGAAATATGGAAGCAATTGTTGACAACATTTCTCTTGTAAGTGTCATACTCTTCCTCTCAAAGGACTTGAATTTTGTAGATTTTTTTTCATTGATATTATTTGTGACACTAGGCTTTGATTTAAATGTCATCGATTTATTTTTATTGATATTCTTTGTGGTACTAAGATTAGATTCATGATTTCGAATAAAAAATTTAAACATTTAAGGTTCTTAAAAATTGTTTTGGCACTCCATGAACTTAAGAAGACATTCACATCCAGTAATCAGAGCGTTCCAAGAGGACATTTTGTCAAACAGTTCAAGTGCCTTGCATATGCTTCCATATTTTGGATATCTTGAAATCATGGCACTCTATCAAAAAAATTCTTCAACTCATTCTGTCGAACAATTCACGTGCCTTGTCAAAGCTTACACATTTTTCATACAAGTCTACCAGCCGCTAAAATAACTAACAAAATTCCTTTCCATTGTCTCATGGTGCATGTCGATGCCCTGTTCTAAAGCTACCATTTTTGCATGGGTTGGGAGGATACTACGAATTGTATTTGGTTGATATTTTTTTGAATCCTTTTCAAGAAATGTTTTTTTGTGCATATTCTACAATCATCGCATTCCACTCTATCACATTTGTTTGAGGCATCCTCAGTTCATGTGTCTCATCGATGCTTTTCCATCTCATGGGACACACCCTGAGGATCTGATAGTATGTCATTTTGTTATGCTTTGATGGATGCGTACACACTATTCCAAAATGCCCATTTTATGAACTGCATCATAAGGTTGCCATGTCTTCTCTCTCGTGCTAAATTTGATGGGTGGGAGTGCCCGTATTTTTTTTTATGACACCAAGCACTTTCAAACTTCTAGGCAGGAAGTGTTTGAATTCAAATGTTAATGGCAATTATTATTTGAACCAAACGGATGGGAGAGAATGAACATTAGGCCAAAGAAACATTGGAAACCATAAATCTGATAATGGTACTACTACGAACGAGGAATGTCAGATCATAGGTTAAGAGTGGGCCCGGCCACCTAAGTAGTCAAAGCTTAGTGTGTGACATTTAAGCCTAGCCAAGAGGATGATATAGAGAGATAAGGAGGGATAGGTAAAATGATAGAAAGATAAGGGGATATAGGTAGATAATGTGTGTGTATGTGTATGTGTGTGTGTGTGTGTGAGAGAGAGAGAGAGAGAGAGAGAGAGAGAGAGAGAGAGAGAGAGAGATTTGTGTTATACGTGAGCTCAATTGGTAAGCTATTGAGATAATGACATTTTTTGAGAAACAAATATCTCATTAAATAAGTGATAGCTTTAAATCAAATATATATCCACATGAAGATATAGATAGGAGATATGGAGGGATTGACGAGGGATATAGAGAGAGGCGAGATAGAGTGGGGGAAGGAGAAATAAGGAGATAGGGGTAGAAGGGGCAAGAGTGAGAGAGAAAAGTGATAGAGAATATTGATAGAGATTGATATAGAGAGAGTCCAAAGAAAGATAGAGAGGGTGAAGATAAAGAGATAGAGATAGAGATAAAAATAAAGATGGTGAAAGATAGAGGGATAGAGGTATAGAGTTTAGCACATTGTCATCCATAATTAAGGTTTAAAAAATTGACTAGTGAAGGAACCCTAAACCATCACCCAATAAAAAACCCTTGAACTAGAAACAAAACAACCAAGAAAACTGAAAACTAGCAACCAAGAGAACTGAAAACTAATAGTGAGTTTTGAAAGGCTTCATGTAACCTTTTATAGGCCAGATAACCTTGCATAGAAATAGTCACAAAAAATATGAAACCACAAAGACCTTGAAAACAATTGGTTTTGGATGCAACCTAAAAACTCACTAAACACAAGAGCACTTTGAACAATAAATAAAGAATACATAGGGTGTTCAAAGACAAAAAGAGTCATCAGGTTTTGCAAAAAACCCATAAACCTCTTAGAAAACAAACTCTTATGAACAAGGGGTAGAAAAGTGCCTAAAAAATTATGGTAAATATAACTAGAAACCATCTAAGTAGGGTTCATCAATGTAAGCCAAATCTCATAAGACCGAAAAGTGGGTTTAGGATAGACTCCCATAACCTTTTTGGGTTTTAGGAGGAAGCTCAAAACCAACCAGTTGTAGCCTATAAGGTCTTCCCAACAAAGAGACCCCTCCTCACCAATAACACTTCTTTTCACCTCAATAGAAAAAGAGCCTGTTAGAGTTGTCATATTATAGCTAATAATTAATTTATTTAATTATTAGTCTATTATACTCTACGCTTAAGTTAAACTTAGGCATATTATTATTCTCTAGGGTTTTCACCTTTAGGGTTTCGTGATTCCTTTTATAAGGATTCACCTCTTTGTTTTTCAAAGGAGTTTTCACATCTCATTGTAACATCTTGAAAAATATTGTCAATATATTATTTTCTTGTGCATATGATGTCTCTTGTATTTTGGCCTCCATAGATTCTTCCTGTCTTCTGTTGTTCACTTCTTCCATGTAATAGGTTATGCTTGTAGGTGTTCTTGGGAGAATAGGGTTTTACCTATTCTAACATGGTATCAGAGCCAACTTGCTGCTCACTGTTCATGCTTTGTCAAAGTGTTTCAGAAGTTGGAGGTTTTTCTGCTTTCTCAAAGCTTTTTATGTGGATTTAGGGGCGACCTTTATTTTTTATTATTTTGGGCTCAAATAGACATTACCGTTGCACTCAGAGCACCCAAAAACCCCAGAATCCATATAAAACTTGTCCATTTTGGACAACATGGCTCTGAGGAAAAAAAAATTGGTTTCCAGTGTCGTACGGGCACGGAAACCGAGAAAAATTTAAAAAAATAAAAAAAACCATTTTCAAAGGTTTTTGGTGTTAAAAAAAGGTGCTGCCAAGGTTTTTTTGGCGCAACCGCTGTGCCGCCACCACTCCACCAGCGCCCGGCCTGCGCTGGCTGCGCGACCTGCGCCCCGCCCACCTCCGCGGCCCCCGCCACCGCCTCCGGCCACCGGCCCCCTGCTCCGCTGGCTCCGCCCGGTGGGTGTTTAAGCCCCGCAGGCTTATTTCCATGAGCGACCACTCCTATTGGCAGCCGGGAGCTTTTCTCTAGCCCCCTGCACGCACCATGCACCCAGGGGCTTATTTTTTTCAGCCCCAGGGGCTTAAAACCTAGTTTTTGGAGCCTTTCTAACCTCCTAGCACTGTTTTTGCTCTATCTTGAGCATACAGAGGTATTTTTCTAACTTCTTTATATCGTCAAAAATCTATTTCTGAGAACTTTCTGATGATGGAGGTTGGGGTTTTGGGTTCTGCCTTTTTGACAGTATTTTTTGCTTTCAAAGTTGGATGTCTATTTTCTAGCTTCCGGGAGCCATATCTGGCTCATCCGAACTCCATTTTTGGCAAACCAGATATCGTCGAAAAGCTGGTTCAGTGAGATTTTCAGTTGTAGGGGTCTTTTTTCCAAATTCTGCTCTAGGTTCCTTCTCCTTTGAGTTTTTCTCTTTTGCACTCTGGTAGATTACTTGGGTTCTATAGGTCCTGGGATCTCTTCTTCTATTCTTCTGGCTCACTCTTCTTTCTGACTTCTAAGTATTACTTCTCTTCTGTAGCATTTTATTTTTTATAAACGAACTGAGATAAAGTGCCTGCTTTTGCATATCTGGGATTTCGAGCACCTTGTGTGTGTTTTGTACTCGCACTCAGTTATAAAGTGCCATGGGGGGTTATGATGTTTTTCTATTTTATGCTCATCCACCTTTGTCAAGTGAGCATACCTTCCATGACATTAGCCCATGCTATGTGTTGGTGACACCACCCTTTATCCTGTGCTTATACTTCTGTTACACTGTTGGTGTTCTTGATTCTGCTTTCTGCAGATGTTCATCATTATGGGGCGGGGATTCACCTGTTGGTTCTATTGCTTCCTTGGTTCGATTGAGTGATCTACGTATTCTATTTTTTTTCCTATGTACTAGGCGGATGCAGTGGCAAGGCACCTATGCATTCCGGTGAGATGGATCATCTACTATATAGACACTCATTCATTCCTACTTTTGGAGGTCACCTCTTTGATTGATCAGCTCTTCAGACTTTGTCTTCTCTACCTGGTCATGCACTTTTTCAGTGGGGGTTCCAGCAGTTACTTCTGACAGTGTTTGCAGCTTCTTCCTTCGGAGATGCTTCTTTCTCTTTCCTTTTCCTTTCTTTGGGACTTTCCCTAGATTGAAGGCTTTGTTTCCTTCATCTAGTTTATTTCTTGTACTTGGGTACCTGATCAGGCCTAGTTGCCAGGACCCATAGTTCCTTTCATGCATTTTTTTTTCATGTATCTTTTAGTCCTTAGCTGTTTAGCTTCTCTAATCTGAAGTTAGGATCTAGGACCATTGCACGTAAACTTTTTATTCCAATTAAATGAAGGTCTTCAAAATGTAATTAAAATGCTTTTATAAACATAATAATTAAATAATGGTAAATTGAACAGAAGGGAGAGAGAAGAGAGAAGACAAAATGAAAGTTGATAATGGAGTTCGCCAATTGGCTACGTCTCTGGGTCCCTCCAATGGAGTGGTCGATCCTTGATTCTGCTCCAGAAAATGGTTACAGCGGTCTTCAACCTGTTACAAGATCTGTGTCTCCTCGGATGATAATGAATTACAAAAGAAAAGCCTCCTTTTCACATGCAACAAGCTTGACTACAAGCTCCAAATGCATAAGGACAAAATTCACTATCAAAGTCCTAATTCCAACTCTAAAATTCTCTCACAATTTTTCCTCCAAAATCACCACAAAAAAACCCACTAAAAATCTAGTAACTCACACTCCCTCTTCACCCCTTTTTATACAAAGAATTTACTCAATATGGTAGATAACCATATGATTTACAAAATATTCTCAATCTCCCATTTACAACAAATCCCCCCAAAATAATATTATATCTCAAAAATCCTCTAAAAATGACCCTTCCTTTGGATTTAAACTGAGTAGATATAATTTTATCCCAGAATTATCACCAACGAATCCGCTGGCTTGTTGGCAATCATGGCTTTTATGGGGAATGATGGGAATGGTAAGTCAATGGTTCAAACCATTGGTCCCACCTTTTCCGCACCTTGTCACGCAACAACAATGTTTAAAACCACAAAAGCCCACATTTGATTCAGTTGGCGCACTGGTGGGAGACAGAAATTGTAAGGTGGAGGTCGCTGGTTCGTACCTCAACACAGCACTTTTTGTCTTTTTATGATAGGCGGGAAATTTCCATTTAAATAAGGAAAGCGCTATTTACATTACAAGTAGCGCTTGTGGAGTAGTGGTGAGAGAAATTTCTTACAAATTGGAGGTCACAAGTTCGACCCTTAATACAAGAAATTTTATTGAAGACCAATGCTGACCTTTGACTCTTGCCACATCATCATCAGTGCTGACTATACTTTTGCTGATGTCATAAGTCAACACATTTTCTTTCCAACTTTGACCTGTGATAACTTCTTCATATGGACTCCGTTTGACTCCGTTCAAGTTTTGTTGGATTTGTTTCGACGAGCTCTTCAAAATGGTGTTGTTTTCTAGAGTTTTTGGAACACTTCAATTTTTGGTGAAAATCCACCTGGATCACGCCTCCCCACTGAAAAACTTTTGGACCTCCGAAAGTGGCATTTATTCAGACATTAAGTGAGGGCTTGGAATCCCCACTTGTCTTGTATCATCTGTACACATGTATACCTGGCTCACAACTACAATCAAGACTGCAACAACATTGTTGAACATGTACATCATTCTATCACTTCCATAAGCATCTACATCAACCGTCATAGCCACTAACCAACAACCATTGACTAGTATCAAGCTTAACAATAATGCAGATACAAAAGAGAATAAATCAACAACATATCAATCTTCCACAACAGGAACAGTTTTACCCAAGGGAACATCCAAACTTTCAACCATATGTCAAAGATTTAGACCATCATTGCTTTCATTCTCCGTCTCCACAAGCTGTACACTTGGTGTATCCTGCAACATCTGTGCATTAGTAACCTTGGCTACCTCAATGCCCTGCCCAGAAGCACCTGTATTGACAGACATAAGAGTCAAATCTTTACTTGCATTAATCACCCTTTTCATTTTCCCTGTGTTCGCAAAAGAACGACCAGTCTTAATCCTGTGAGAATATACAATATAATCAATGACATCTTTAAACAAATGATAATGATTCAATTCCCTATAGAAAATATCCTTTCGATCATATAAAGAAGGGCCACCCAACACTATCCTACAAATATCTAGCGGAACCACATCAAACTGTACCTTATCAACAAACTTATTTGTGATTGCGAATCTCAAATTGCATTGCCTTGTTACTTGCAACTTATTATCTTCACAAACACAACCTAGTGGATAAGGTCTCTTATGTTGTGTAGTTTTCAATCCCAAGTTCCTTATAACATCTTCAGAAATTAATTTAACTTGAGATCCACTATCTATGAGTGCATCAATTTCGGTATGCTTAGCAACAACCCTTATATGAAAAAGCTCATTTCGTTTCTTATCTTCAGGGACATCATTAACTTGAGAAGTAGAAGCACAACTATCAAAGGAAACATTGGCAATAGGAGCCATACCTTTCAAACCCATTGCTGTTATCTTAGTTTCATCCTCTGATTTTGAACCAAGATCCATAACAACATTTGCGGTCTTCTCCTTACCATTCTGTTTCTGAGCCCACTTTGGTTTCAACTCTGGATGCAATTTCTAGCAGTTTTCTTCATCATGACCTTTCCTGTCACAATGAGAGCATGTGAACTCCTTCTTAACTATAGCTGCCTTCTTTTCTTTACCTATATCTTCAAACTTAGGTGATTTCTGTATAAAATTGTTACTAAATACATTCTTACCACCAAACTCTAAATGAGTGGCTTGGACACATACTTGATCCAAATTACTAGGATTCAACATTAGTATGGTGTGTCTAAGGTAGGAATGCAAACCACCTATGTACTTCAGTAAAGTATCCTGAGTATACAATGGGACATTCAAAGCAATAGCCTTTTTTCTAAACTCATGGGTGTAATCTTGGATAGATTGACCTTTACCTTGCCTAAAGGTTTTCCAGTTCATTGTCATTTGTTGCATATGACCTAAAGGGTAGAATTGATTCTTGAGAGCAGCAAAAAATTCCATCCAAGTCATACTAACATTACCATGGCGAGAAAGCTCCTCTCTAGTCCTACTCTCCCACCAGGTGAGAGTTGTACCTCCCAACCGGAGAGTGGCTAACTGAATCCTAGAGGCATCTTCTAGTAGACCTTGTAGCCTACAATAGACCTCTACTTGTTGGACCCAGTCATCTAAATTTTCAGCATTAAGCTCCCCACAATATTTAGGCAATTCAAATTTTACATCCAATTTTACAATAGGCTTAGATGTGCTCTTAAAAGGATTAACAAAAATAGAAGACGAAGAAGAAGAAGAAGGAGAAGAAGGAGATGGAGGAGTTTTTGGTGGTGAATCACCACCTCTTGGTTGCTTCCTCTTATCTTTATGTTCTCCATAATCTGCATGCCCAGATGGACCAGTGCCTCCATCAAATTTCTTCCGCTCTTGCCTTTCTCTGTATAGTACCTCCACCATGGCCTTCATTTCAAGGAAGGCTTTCTAAAAGTCTCTTTCATCAATCTCTAGAGATTCACATTCGGTTGCAATCTCTGACATTTTTGGTGGAAAGATCCTTCATTTCCCAATCTCAGGATTATACTCTGCAAGTATGCCTTCACCTTGTTGGCTCTTGGCTCTCATTATCATTCACCACTGCAAACACTAGTCACAACAAAATCTCTGATACCACTTGATCTGAAGTTAGGATCTAGGACCGTTGCACGTGAACTTTTTATTAAAAATGTAATTAAAATGCTTTTATAAACATAATAATTAAATAATGGTAAATTGAACATAAGGGAGAGAGAAGAGAGAACACAAAATGAAAGTTGATAACAGAGTTCGCTAATTGGCTACGTCTCTGGGTCCCTCCAATGGAGTGGTTGATCCTTGATTCTGCTCTAGAAAATGGTTACAAAGGTCTTCAGCCTGTTACAAGATCCATGTCTCCTTGGACGATAATGAATTACAAAAGAAAAGCCTCCTTTTCACATGCAACAAGCTTGACTACAAGATCCAAATTCATAAGGACAAAATTCACTATCAAAGTCCTAATTCCAACTCTGAAATTCTCTCACGATTTTTCCTCCAAAATCACCACAAAAAAACCCACTAAAAATCCAGTAACTCACACTCCCTTTTCACCCCTTTTTATACAAAGAATTTACTCAATATGGTAGATAACCATATGATTTACAAAATATTCTCAATCTCCCATTTACAACAAATCCCCCCAAAATAATATTATATCTTAAAAATCCTCTAAAAATAACCCTTCCTTCATATTTAAACTGAGTAGATATAATTTTATCCCAAAATTATCACCAATGAATCTGCTGGCTTGTTGGCAATCACGGCTTTTATGGGGAATGATGGGAATGGTAAGTCGATGGTTCAAACCGTCGGTCCCACCTTTTCCGCACCTTGTCACGCAACAACAATGTTTAAAACCGCAAAAGCCCACATTTGATTCTAACTAAACTAGTTGGCGCCCTGGTGGGAGGCAGAAATTGTAAGTTGGAGGTTGCTGGTTCGAACCTCAACACAGCACTTTTTGTCTTTTTATGATAGATGGGAAAGTTCCATTTAAATAAGGAAAGCGCTATTTACATTACAAGTAGCGCTATTTACATTACAAGTAGCACTTGTCGAGTAGTGGTGAGAGAAATTTCTTACGAATTGGAGGTCACGAGTTTGACCCTTAATACAAGAAATTTTATTGAAGACCAATGCTGACCTTTGACTCTTGCCACATCATCATCAGTGCTGACTGTACTTTTGCCGATGTCATAAGTCAACACATTTTCTTTCCAACTTTGACATATGATAACTTCTTCATATGGACTCTATTTGACTCCATTCAAGTTGCATTGGATTCGTATCGATAAGCTCTTCAACACGGTGTTGTTTTCTGGAGTTTTTGGAACACTTCAATTTTTGGTGAAAATCCACTTGGATCATTCTCCCTAAGTTACACTTAAGAGGGGTGTTAGAGTTGTCATATTATAGCTAATAATTTATTTATTTAATTATTAGTCTATTATACTCTACGCTTAAGTTAAAATTAGGCATCTTATTATTCTCTAGGGTTTTCACCTTTATGGTTTCATGATTCCTTTTATAAGGATTCACCTCTTTGTTTTTCAAAGGAGTTTTCACATCTCATTGTAACATCTTGAAACATATTGTCAATATATTGTTTTCTTGTGCATATGATGTCTCCTATATTTTGGCCTCTGTAGACTCTTCCTATCTTCTGTTGTTCACTTCTTCCATGTAACAGGTTATGCATGCAGGTGTTCTTGGGAGAATAGGGTTTTACCTATTCTAACAGAGCCTACCTCAATAGGAATAGTTGATAAAGAGAAGTAAAGGTTGAGAGAACACCCATAGACCAACCCCATCAAAAACGTGGGAAAAGACCTAGAAACAATCAATAGTTGAATCAACAAGATCCACTTCTATAGAACTTGTAGGAAAATAACTAGTTTTGGAAGACACCCAGGAATCTCAAGAAAAACCTCTAGTAGAAATTTTCTCCTAACTAATGAGGAACCAAAGATACTCATAGAAATAGCATCCCAATCCTTCATGACAGCTTTTAAAGAAGAGTCACTAATGACCCTATTAGAATGTGAGGTTGATGTGATCTATGTTGTTTTCATTGATATCCATATATCCTTTTTCCATCCTTTTGATGTATTGGTTGTTGTGGAACCAACTGGTTTGGCGTATCAGTTATGTATCAGTTGATGTGCACTGATAGTCTGTATGTTTTGGTTGAGGTTGTCACCAACAGGTTTTGGTGAGTGTTCTTCATTGGATGAAACATATGGTTGATTGGATCAATCCCATTTGGATGTGTATCCCTTGTATATTTTGGTCCCATCTATGTGGATGTAATGTGATGATCATATATGTTGGAACCAAATATTTTGGAGATGGTGTAGCGTGTTAGGTTGAGCGAGGCATGTTGTAATGATCGAGGTGGTCATCATTTCATTCCTTACCACTACGAGAATGTTTTGGTGCGATCTATTTCCAATTGTCTATCCAACCTGGTGGATTTCATGATGTTCCATATATAAGAGATACTAGACAAGGATCTGGATGTGTGTCTGATAAGACTCATACATGATGATATGCGAAGTGATAGAGAATATGTATTCCTATGCAACAATATGTTGATCTTGGTGGTGGATTCTATCTCTTTTCAAATTTTCTAGCTGTGAACCTTATTATATTGGCAGTGAGCCTTTGTGTATGGGAAATGAGCATGTGTATTGGAAGTGAACCTTAATATTTTGGCACTGAACCTTATTGTACCTAAAGTGAATAGTACCTATAGTGAGCCATTGTAAAAAAACACCATATCATTGTCACCTTAACAAGTGTTTTATATTTCATGTGAATCAGCTTCTCTATGGTTTTTCCCATCTTGGATTTCCATGTAAAAATCCGGGTTTTCTTTGTGTCAATGTTTTTGTGCTCTTAATGGTTACATTTTATGTGGATGTTCAGTATACTTAACCGATAAATCTGAATTTTTTAATACTATTATTTATGATTTGATCGACAAAGGGAAAGTTTTATAAGTCAAGTGTGGAAATAAATGATTCACCCCCCTCTCAGTTATTCATCTTGTTCAACAATTGGTATCAAAGCTTGGTTCCTACATGAAAGGCTTAATCGCTTGAGCATATCTTATGGTGCACAAATTAACTATCCTCAAATGTTTGATGGATCTGATTACAGTGCATGGAAAGATTAGATGAAAGGATACTTGGTATCAGTTGGTTACAAGACTTGGAAGCATGTGGAGATAAAGTATGTATTTCCTCATAATGGGCTTACTACTCAGGATGAAATTGAGGCATATGAGGAAAATGAAAAGCCAAGGTATGTTATTACTAGTTCTTTATCAAATACTAAATTAGCAAAAGTTATTTCTTTGAAAATTGCTTATGAAGTTTGGGAAAAGTTGAAAGAGATCTATGAGGGGAACGACAGAGTTAAGTTATCTAAGAAATTGATAGCTAAAAGACATTATTGATGACCAAAGTGGTCTTATCAACAATACATGTGCTCTCCATGTCATATATGAAACTTCTCAAGACAGTAGAAGATGATTAATTCAAATAATGAGATGATTCTTTTGGAGTGGAATGAGAGAACACAATATATTTCATATGGTTTCATGGGATAAGTTTGTTCCCTAAAAGAGGCTAGAAGAGTTGGACTGAGACAACTAGCGATAATGAATCTTTCTATGGGGCCTAAACCAATTTGGAATATGTATGCATGTGGACACTAGAAATTGGTCCAAAATTTATGCCAAAATTACCTAGATTTGAATGAAGACTCATGGATTTTGATAACTATAAATCCACCTAAGGGATCAGTCATCTAAAACTACATGCTAGAATACAGAGACATTGTAACACACTATGTTATTTGGGAAATTTGGAATGGATATTAGGCTTTCTTCTAGACAGATTCATGGGGAGGAGAGAAACTATTAACTAAATTCTCTGACCTAGAGACCATCAAAGATGAAATTCTGAGAGTGTGGGGAATGAAAGTCAATGATTATGGGAGACTAGTGGAGCAGAATGGGGTGTTGGTATGGGAATAGAGAACCCTTGATGGCATTAATGCTCCTCAAAACTAAAAGAATTTACTAAGTCAACTATTAAAGGAAAGATGGATCATGCCAATGAATGAAGAGGATGTCATCCAATGGTGTAGGCTAAACACTAGGACATACAAAGTGAGCATAGGCTACAAAATCAAAGAGGCATAAATTGAAGAAAAAAAATTGGCCTATAGAACTAATATAGAACAAGAACATCCTACCCAAGGCTGGTGTATTCACTTGGACAATGTTGCAAAACAAAATATTGACTCAAGATCGGTTAAAGAGAATGAGGATACATGGGCTTGGAAGATGTATTTTGTGTCATGCAAAGGATGAATCTGCCAATCATATATTGTTACACTGCTAATATGCAAGTGATTTTTTGAGCTACTTCATGAAAAAAATGGACATTTAATGTCCACTCCCAAATTATATTGAAAGCTAGTTTAACATGTGGCCCAATATCAAATCAAGGTGCTTGTTTGATTATATCTAGAAGATAATGCCTTCCACAATTATATGGGAATTGTGGAAGGAAAGGAACAAGTGGATTTTATGAGGGGAATGTATGGATGATATGGAGTTATGCCAAAAAATTGGATCAGTGATCAAATTAGTCAACAATTCACCCAAAACAATCTCAACCAGGAATAGTACCTTCATAAACTAGGACGATCAAATGCACAAGATCTTTAAAGGTCTCAAGATACTAAAGATTGAGGGTATAGCTGTGAACCCAAATGTAAAGAACATAAGGGATGGAATAAAATGGATCACACCTGAGAAGAAATAGATAAAAATAAATTTTGATAGTGCTTTCAGGGGAAATCCTGGTCCCAGCAGCATTGAATGTGTGATGAGAAACTAGGAAGCACTGATCATTAAAAAAAAATCAATACATATTGGTGAAGAAACTAATAATGTTGTTGAATTTAGGATTGCTTTTGAAGTAATGGGTTTATACATTGATGCAAAAAGGATACACCTTGAAGGAGATTCACTAATTATAATCAACACAATTAGACAAAATTGCACCCCAAATTGGAAAATGGCGCAATGGTTACAACCGATCAGGGGAATTCTCTCCACACTTGAGGGGTTCAAAATTACACATGTACAGAGAGGGGATTGAAGTGGTAGATAGATTGGAAAAAATGGCTACTAAGAACTCAGATGATATGATGGAAGAGGCACATGAATAAGTGACATCATATTGGAGTACAATATTAGTTTCATGTTTTGAAAAATATTATACCATGATGTGGGTGCAGATCTTCAAATCATATGGTCGTCGATCACATACTCGTGGAAAATTATGGGAATACATTTAGAAAATTCATTTACAATGCTACTAATTAGGTTGGGATGGAAAGAGGAATGAAGTATGGCATTAGTCAAAAGTATGGCATGGAGTAGGGATAAATAGGCAAGAAGAATGAGATGGCCACTATCATTAAATGACATGGCGTATACCACATTGAAAATTGTGTGGGGAATCACAAATTACTATTATTATCCAAACAAGAAAAATGATTTACTTGGATTTGGATTGTCATGTACAATGACATGTGGTGAGAGGCTACATATATGCCTAAAAGATGAAGGGTGAGTCACTATTTCTTGGAAAAACAAATGCAAGATATTTGAGTGAGAGATGGACATGCAGATCAATCTAGAGTCTACCAATAAGATTATGTCCTTTTGGGGGAGATCACACATAAATGATTATTATTTGTAATCTCTTTGAATTATCTCTTGGTTTTACATGTTGTCAAAAGGGTACTTGGTTGGGAGTTTCTATGGACATACCACAAATACAGGGTCAACGCTAATATCACTACAATGTTCCTTGCAATGGTATTGAATTGTGGGGTAACTAAGGCACATGTAAAAAAATCTCTATGAGATGCTTTTCAAACATGTCTTTCTAGGTGAAATTGATGCATGAGTATTAGACAATGTGGACAAGAATTGTATGGTGCCCATCCCGCAGAACTACTACCTGAATCGTAAGCATGGAAGAGATGTCTAGAGGTTCCCACTGCTCCAAACTTCAGAAGTGGATGAGTTGCAGGAAAGACTTGGGGAGATAGATCAAACTCTTCAGTTCCTCCAACTTCTAGCCAGTATTCCCCCCCCCCCCTCTCAACAAGAGAAATTGACTAAAGCATACATGGATGTGGAAGGTCTGATGGATGAAACTAATGACAAAGAGGATACTCTAGTCCTAGTACTACCAAATTGTGGAGAAGAATGGGTTGAAGAAGATGATAGAGATGTGGATGTGGTTGCCAAAAGTGTGACCCATGAGCATTGTGATTCTGATTGTCAAATGATTGCTCATGTTAATGCAGTCAAGTGAGTGAGAAGGGAAGAGGTGGCCAATGACAGAGAAGAAGACAAGAATGTACCCCCTACCAACAGAAGTAGATAAACGAGAAAGAATATAGTTGTAAGGAATGTGTAGGTACCAAACCCTGGTGCAAAGGGAAATAAAAAACCTAAATTGAGCTTATTTTTTGGTTACCATGTTGTAGAATGACTTTGTATAGCATAGTAATATAGAAGGTGAGCTACTTTTTGGTTTATGTAGCATAGAATAGAATAGAAATATAGTATGGAGGGTCATAGTATAGTTATATGGTAGTGGTTATGCTACAATTTTGAAATCTGCAACCATAAAATTTCTGCTTCGAGGTGGTGATGTCTGGAATGGCATAAATTTCGTATTGACAGAATGTATAAACTTTACCAATTTAATATGATCTATTGGACAAAGTGACAGATGAAATGCAAAAAATGGTAAAACCCAAGGAAAAATTTAGCTGAGATCCACCAATATATCAACAAAATCATTTATTCAAGGGATAAGAACCAACCATTCATATCTTTGTCATAAAATGTATGATTATTGTTGCATATATCCTTCAATATAAACTTTTGTATGATTACTGTTGCATATCTCCTTCAATATAAACTTTTGAATGCTTTTGAAGATCATGATAGAGGCTATGATTTTCCAATTCACTTTCACTTTGGCTCTCCTTAGGAAACCCAGACAGTGCTTCACCATTGGAAAACCCAGATTCAACTTCCTACGCACCCACCACCAATCTTTTATATTCATATACAAAACCATTGAATTTCAATGAAAGAAGAAATCAAAATAGTGGGATTTGTATAAGGTACATAATGTTGCTCAAGATTCAAACCTCATTTAAAATCCACACCAAATACAAAGCCTTTTTGTCCTGTATCTGTTTGCCATCTTTTACAGGGATATGTATAATTGCCTTGTTGATAAAGACTTGAGACAAACGCTTCCTCCATGGACTTAATATACAAGCTATGTTTTTCATTGGTCCACGATGATTCTGATAGTGTGGGATCCTCCACCTGTAAAAACATACCAACTGTTATCTTTATTTTGGCCTCTTTTCAGGTTTGTCTTAGATATTTGAAGGACAAAAATCCCAAAAGCTCAATAATATCTGACTAACTCCGGCGTAAACAAGATATTATTTTCAGCCAATGAAAATATGTTAAAACTAGCAATCGGACCTGAGTGTGCAATGGTTACGCCTTTTTTTATATGGTATTTTTATTTTGTTCTATTTTTATTGTTTTTCATAATTGTGTTGGGTGCCAGCAAGAAGTTGAGTCCACTTTTTGGGCAAAAAGTGGAAGTGTTTTTCCTGTTTTTCAAATGTGTAGTCAATTGATGTCAAAATTTGAGGCACTTAGAGATTGAATCTCAGAAAAATTCACTAATAGAAAATGTAGTGCTCGGAGTCTACTTTTCAAATATGTAATTTTTTTTAATACCCACATGGTAAAAAATATATTTTATTAGGCATGTTTAAAAACCCCTTTTCAAAATTTCTGTTTCAGGACCACACCACACACGTGTACGACCACCCTATTTTGAAGTAAATAAATGAATTTTTGTTAATCCTTCTGGAAAGGTAGCTAACACATCAAAGATTGGTTAGAATATTTTTGATTTTTTTTTAATTGAATATTTTTTTTTTATTCATTTTTAATTGAGTATAAAATACATTTTCAAAACCTCTGGTGTACGACTACCATAATTTGATGAAAATTTCACTTTTTTTGGATTTTCTTTTTTTTATCTTGAAGGAAATTCTATGTAGATTGGTCACATATAATTCATTTTTTCAAAAACCTAAAATCAAAAAAGTTATTAAAATTTTAGTTAACCTTACTATTTCAACTTTAGGTACCAATTTGGCGTAATAATTATTGGAAAAATACTAAAATTTGTCATATCATTATAAAAATTATATTTTTATAATCTGTACAATATAAACTAAAATGGGTTTTCGTTTCGTCTAAAATTTCATTCGGGTTGACCTCCGAAAAATCATAACAAGCCGCAAATTTTATTTTTAAATGCCTTAGTCATTTTTTTGCAAGGCCAAGCACAAGCTTGATGGGACCAAGCCTGTCCCGAACCAAAAACCAAGGTGGAGGTACAGTCCCCACTCCTATTTTTTAGAAACGGGCACCCGTTATTTAAAATTCAAAAAATGGGTGCCCATTTTTTTTTGAACCGTTGAAACCAAAACGGGCACCCATTTTTTAAAACGAGCACCCATTTCATTTAAATAACGGGTGCCCATTTCTGAAAGATCCGTTGGAGACAAAAAATAGTTCTGTGGGCCTGCTCTCAATGATTGATGATTATTCAATCATTTGTATGACATATCCGTGTTAC
>MU223245.1:264293-277399 GCA_018584345.1 Thuja plicata
CTTCCTTCTGAGTATCTTGATCACAACCCATGACCACTTCAAGCTTCGACGATATCGAAACATCATGGTCTTCAGAACTATCATACTCAACCAGAATAGGCACCTTCTGACCTTCCTCATCCTCCTTATCCTCTCTGTTTTTCCTGCAATCTTTTTCTCTATCCATAGAACCCGTCATTTCCTCATTCGTGTTCTCGTTCTCCTCTGAGACAGAGTTCGACACCAAGGACGCAGAGGAACTATCTTCCTCTGTAGAATCAGCCATATTGTCATAGCCTTCCACACTATCAGCAAAGGTATATGTATCCATGGTATTTTCCTTCTCCTTAATTTTTTTTCCTGTAGAACTCTTGCTTTTCTCATTTCCATCCCTAATTCTTTTTTTACCCGACCCAGATTTGGAGGGGGTAGTGGCAGGGCTATCCCTAGCCTTCTTCTTGATATGTTCTACAATTAAGAGGATCAACCCTTCATGAAGAATGGGTTTCTTATCCTTCTTCTTATATTGGACTATGCTAGTTAAAAGTTAATTGTTTTGAGTTAGTATCCTTCTTCATCAAAGTTAATTGTTTTGAGTTAGTTAAAAATGCAATAATTAAATTAATAGTTGGTCTAGATAATAAAGTCAATGTCAATTGTTATCATAAAATGTAAGTAAATACAAAAGAATAAACAAATTTTAAATGCATAGATGCTTTGCTTTAATTTTGTTGTAGAAATATTTCTCCAAATTTCAAGAATATATTTTTCATTGCTTTAATTTTTTCCTCTATCTATATAATGAAATAATTTATGTACAAGAGAAAAATATAATAAGAAATAGTCTTTAATATTTTTTTCCTTGTTCTACTTCAGACTAAAGAGCCTCTCTTGTTGGCACACATGTATTATTATGTTTCTATAAGATTTGGGTTTATTCTCAAGAAAAAAGTGACATGAGTGGTGCAAGGTAGGTCCTAGCAATAATTGAATGGTGTGATCATGATATATTTTGGGAGATAGTCCATTTGGTACATCCCTAAAGATTACTAAGTATGCATCTATAAATGATTATATTTATGGTATAAAAATATTTGAATTCTTCTTTTTAGATTCTTCTCCACCACCTCCTCCTCCTTACATTTACACATTCATAATAAGTTCTAAGATCCAAAATATTTGTATGGATCACGATCCACTTGTTTTAAATTGTTTCATCATCAAATTATTATATTTGTAAGGGTTTCATCATCAAAGTTAATTATTTTGAGTTAATTAAAAAATAGAATATTTGAATTAATAGTTGATTTAGATAATAAATTCAATGTCAATTGTTATAATAAAATGTAAGTAAATACAAAAAATAGAAAATTAAGCAAATTTTAAATGCATGGATCCTTTACTTTAATTTTGTTGTAGAAATATTTCTCTAAATTTCAAGTAATTTTTTTGTCTATCTATATAATTAAATAATTTATACAAGAGAAAAATATAACTAGCAATCGCACCTTGATATGCAATGGGTACGCCAAAGTGGTGTGGGTAGTTAATTAAGGAAGATTTTGTTCTATTTTTTTGTATAGCTTTGCGTAGTATATGTGGTCAATTAGTGAATTAATAAAAAAAATACAAACACACACATACTCTACCTGTATTCATCTCTCCCCGTAATACATGTCTATATCACCTATTGTATCTCTCATTATTTCTCCCTATATCTTTTAACATCCCTCTAGGGAACCCAAGAGAATTCACCTAAAACATGATACTAAGTTTACAGAATATTTTTTTAAATGTTTACAAATAATAATGTAAAAAAAATGCAGAAGCAAAATAATGAAATATATAACATACACATAAATGAAACTCAACATAGAATACAATCTCGAGGGTTCCTTATCATAGAATTATGTATGAGCTAATTAATATAACTAAGAACAATAACCAAGATAGATAAAGCAAATGAACCATAAATACACCATCTCATAATGAATACATAAGTACAATCATTACCATAATGTATACTCATGAAACCTCATCCACTACACAAGTCATAGGGTGTGTAATAAAATCAAATACAAATATAGTGCAACATCCCAAGATTAGATCACAGCTGATACACAAATACAAGATACAAAAGGCAACATATGAAATATAAGAGCAAGTCTCCAAGAATGCGGAACAAGAAGGTACAACTGCTACAAGGATCATCCAACACTAGTACAATTATGTTAGAATCTCAAGTGGTAAAAGGATCACTACCACCCAACCTCGAGGAACCAAAGTTCTACTCCCACCATGCTGAGGAGATAACATCAAACCCCACTCGGATAACAAACACCAAAATCAACATAAGGTAGAACTAAGCAAGGGACCTAAAAGCTCTCTAACTCAAAAGGTACAACTCAAATTGTAATGTATACAAAGTTAATCCAGAGGCAACCAAAACATGTAGGATACCTAAGATGTATATAGGAAAGTGTCACTGCATACGTCTAACCCTTGATTTTTGTCATGGTAGCCTCTCTGGACCCCGGCACTCAAGTGACCTTATGCGGCTCATAAATCTTTTCATACAAACAAGGATTCTAACCATGCAAGACCTCAATCAAGAATCTTCTCCAACTCTCATCCTAGTCTGTACTAGCACTAAGGCATTGGCTATAAATACAAGACATGCTATTAATTCATTTTAAAACCCCTATTTAATGTATCATATTATCACTTAATTAAGTTACCTACAATAAGTGATCATGGAAGCCACTTGTGGGCCTTGACACTTATTGCAAGCCACCCCCATCTATACACCTAGATAAACCTACCCTAAGCTCAAAAAGACATATGAAGCATATGATCACAATTAAAGTTCCACAAAAGCATAAGGAACATACATTGATTCTCAAAACTAGGTTATCATAAAATCACTCTCAAGGTGTACACAAACATGAGCTTAAGATGATAAGGTTTGGTTTAAAATAAATTGCAACAATACACATCATAATGCATAAAAAATAAGCACACAAGAATCAATGAACAAAAACATACCCCCCAAGCCTCTGGTAACATCTCCTATTAGCCAACGTAGATTTCCCCAATACAACCATAAATGAGCAACAAAGTAAACAATAGAACAAATAATCATAAATAAGTCTCGGTTGATTAGGAAAAGTCAGTTTTGTTTACTAAAGTTCCAGTTGACTAAAAGGACGTACATATAAAACTCATGCAAAGGTACAATTAAAAGCTATACAAAGCATTTATATGTGTATCAAATATTTGAGAATGCATGTCTCTCATATTTTAAAATATCACTAAATTTAAATGTATCTAAATATAAATATATATAAATAAATAGAATCCTATATATATATATAACAAACTAAATAAAAATATCTAATTAACTAACATTATTAATAACTTAATAATATTAATTAGTTATACTAAAATAATAATTATCATAGTTACTAATTACTATTATTAACTAAAAATATTAATATTAATAATACAATTTTTAAATACTAATACTTTTATTTAATAAATAATAATTGTGAATTGGTCGACTGGTGAAGTTCAATGGTTCTCATTGAGCCCACCAGGGTTCAAATCTCATGAAGACATCTGATAAGGGATGAGGTCGGGATCATGCCCCAGGTGAATTTGGCGAAATGGATGCCCCTCAGTCCTTGGCTCTTAGCCAAAGAGAACGAACTATTCTCAAAAAAAAAAAAAAATTTAAAACAATTAATAAAAACTAAAAAATCAAAAATTATAAATATAAAATTTTTTTGTTAATATTTTGTTTTTTTGAAGGCAGAAGTGCTAGAGATAACCCCACGCCCATCCTTATTTTTCATTTAATTTTTTTTTAAACTTTGAAAATAAATAAAAATGATATTTTTTTATATTTGACTTAGTGAAAATTAGATTTTACTGTGTTTTCAGCAACATTTTTTAAAAAAATAAAATAAAAAATAAGAAAGGTCTCTCTCTCTCTCTCTCTCTCTCTCTCTCTCTCTCTCTCTCTCTCTCTCTCTCTCTCTATATATATATATATATATANGTCTCTCTCTCTCTCTCTCTCTCTCTCTCTCTCTCTCTCTCTCTCTCTCTCTCTCTCTATATATATATATATATATATATTAAAAGAACAATCAAATCTAAGGATAATAATCATGAATTTATTTTCTAAGAACATGCAATATTCTAATATGGTGATTCGATATGAAATTTACAAAATATTAATTTAATCTCTTGGCATGCAATTTAACCCCACTATTTTATTTTCTTGTTGATTTGGATCTGAGCTGTAAATTTAAATCTGGTTAAAATAGGGATATCAATTACAGGTAAGGATGCATTACAGATCTGAGGGCCAAGTAACCATTTTTGTAAGCATACATAATTTTCAATTACAGGAAGGGGTTTTGCACAAATCTGAAAACCCTAGTGGCCATTTTGCAAACTATATTATTCTAATGAAACCTTTATGCCCAGAAAATATATCTGACACACATACAAGAAGGAAAAAACTATATAACTTTACCAATAATATTTTCTTCATATTTTTAACAAATTAAACACACAATATCAAACATAGAAGTTTCAAATAAAGGATTCCAGTAATTCAAATGCATAGAAGAAAAGGATATGAAAAACTGGAATTATCAAGGTTTCAAACCCTACCTCAACAATGAAGAACGGATCTAAAATAATCACGAAGCAAGAAGAAATCCAAAATACTCCCAAGCTTTATAAAAAAAATTTAGTCTCCCAAATTCTCCTTCAACCTTATTGATTCCTCCAAATGGTTTTCAATTCAAATATATAGAAAGCTAGGAATTTAGGTAAAGTGCACAACTTAACTTTATAAAATAAAGTTAATGTCATTATTTAATAATAAAAAGGTGCATATTAAATGTTATATATTATTTTAATTAAATAAATCAATCATGCAATCCAAAGTAATATTAATAATTTAGTTTGCACAATTAATTTCAATTTTTGGATTTAACATCAATTAGATCTTAATTGTTAAATTAAGACTTAATAATTAAATTAATTAATTAATTAATTATAGGCATTTAATTAATATTTTGTTATTAATTTTCCATATATTAATATTTCAACCTTATTAAAGATATAATTATTAACATTAATAATTACCATAATTAAATATTTTGCAAAACAAGCCAAAAAGCATCGTTAATCTAACTGAACCCATCTAACCAGAAAAAGCAACTAAAACATAAGCAACAAGCATACACAGAAAAGTCCACGAATCCACGTCACCTTCACAGATTTAGATAGGGTAGTCAGTCAAATTATTGTCCATTCTTAGCACAAAGTGTAAGCTTAAGGTAGGGATTTAGGACTAAATGTTATCTCCCCTCTTTTACCATTGAGACATGTGTAAGGGCGCACTCACTCCTGCCAATTCAGGGAATACTATTGGGTTTACTATGGAGAGATAAGTACTGAGAGGGGAGGGGTGAATGAGTACTCCAAAAAGTTTTAACATATATTCTGATCCATTACCCAATTGAACACTTTGCAATTAAACATTAGAAAACATATAAATCAAAGCATGAAAACATAACACCATGATTTTTGGTCTCGCAGAAACCCTTGTTAGCGGGGAAAACTGCAGTGGGGATGATACTCACAATCCTTCACTACAGCAGTAAAAAGGTTTCTCGGTTAGAGCTATGATGTTTAGCTACTTCTAATAGCTTACCCTGTTAGGAGTACAAAAGACTTATACAGTCTACTTTGCTAAAGGATTTTACAATATCTAATCTAAGATTTGTACCATGTTAAAGGATTTACAAACTAAGACCTATTAGGGCCTACCCAATAGTGGGATTTACACTCTTCTACATACAATAAAACTCATACAAATATGTTTTTAATAATGCATCAACAAATGTTGTTCAGACTCACTATGCTCAATAATCTCTTTACCTCATTCTGCACTCGGTAACATCAAACTTATTCATCTTCATTGTTATGCTCTAACTGCTCTGTACTTGGTAGTTCATCAATATCATATCACTTATACCTTATTTGAATTCTTCTGCACCATTCAATCAATCTCTATAAATGTCTCCTTATCGTTGTCTCTGTCCTTCTCATTCTTCTTTTTATTATTCACAATTTGTACCTTTTATTTGACCTAGAGGCGGTGGAAATGTTCTAGATCCTTCTCCTTCAACGGTGGAGATTAAGTGGTGCAAGTATTGGTTTCATTCCCAATGTATTATTCCTTTTATTTTTCATTGGTGGATCTTGCTTGTGATCATGTGCAATCATGTGTTTATATTCCCAATGCTCTAACTAAAGCTCACCTTGAATTCTATAAAATGTTTTTTGCTCAGCATCCAGATTCAATGTATCTGTTATGAATTGATATGTCATCTCTGTGTTACTCAGTAACATGTATTTTTCTCGCTCAGTAACATATGCTCTTGGCTCGATGCATGTCCTTCTCGGTGCTTGTTCTGCTGGGTGCTCATTATGCTTGGTGCTTATCTATGATGCCTTTATCGACTGACTTAATTAACTCCTTCTTTCACAGACTGACTATACTTAACCACTATGACTTTGACAAAACTAATGACAACAAAATAACTCTTAGGACTACCAATCTCCCCGTTCGGCATTAGTTTGGCATATTTGTTAAAAACCCAAAGTCATCAAAATTTTGGATAACTCCCCCTTTGATAATACTTTCGATATATAAATTTTTAATACAAATATAACTCCCTTATGCATATGTATATATCCCCCTTTTTTGACAAATATGTCAAAAATAACATTACTTACTTTGATCTATTCGATATATGGGTGATCTCACAATTGTGTGTCCCACTTTTTTGGACGAAGTAAATCCTTCTTTACAAATATTTTTTAATTTTAGTTCCTTCGCTCAAAGTACCATGTTCACATGAAGTGGTTAAGAGACTTCGCTTGAACTACCCTATGTGGGGGTGTTCACACGAAGACGCCCCTTCACATGAACTACCCCATGTAGGGGAGTTCGAGTGAACACCCCCTTCAAGCGAATCCATTATTGACTAGATTTATTATATATTTCTGGCTGGCCATTTCATTTTCATAATTTATTGTCAATGATTTTGTAGACCCAGAGCTTAGAGTGAACCAGTGATGTCCAGTACGACATCAGCACATCCCGAGCTTTTGTGAATTCTTCTTATTTTTATTTGTATCAGGTACATGCATTTTTTTCATTTTGTATTGTAAAATATAGGGTATATGCACCAAGATGGGGGACCAAAAAGGTGCCAAATACCTTTTTGGTCCCCCATATGCACATAGCATGTACATGTTATAGCACGGACGCACTATGGCTTGGATTGTCCAAGCCTTAGGCTTGGGTAATTTACACCATAGCGTGTGCGTGCTATAGCATGCATGTACTATTTGGTTTATTATAAAGTTGGGTCACCCACAAAAGTGGCTCATTTTATTTTCCCAAACCCGTGCCCAGCCAAGAAATCAAAAAAAATAACGTGTACGCGATTCATTGTGGGGGTTTTCTCCATCAAATTGACACAAAAAATGGCTCCACAACGTCATCAAGGTCAAACCGGAAGAAGAGGTAAGTGATTCTACAACCATGTCTCTTATTTGTATTGAAATTTGGGTTTAATTTTTAGTTTTCAATCAAATTTAATTGTCAAAGTTTCTTGTCTTAAATTTTATGTTTAATTAGACTTTTAAAATAGATTTTTTTTAATTGCCAGGAAGGAATGATCTCCCCATAGAAAACCCTCAACCAAACCCTCCATCTTCTCCTCATGAACAAATGGATGTTGAAAATAACCAATAAAATGAACCCCAACCACCTCCACCAATTGAGAAACTTCCTCCTAGAAAACATGAAAATTTGATTAACCAAATAGAAAGAGGGAAAATAGAAATAGAATCTTTAATTAGGAGGTTAAAAGATTCTATTGGTACAAATCCTAGAAGGGCAACACTTTCAAAATCATTAGAATTAATCTTGACCCCCATAGGTTCAGTTAGTGGGAAACTTAATTTATGGCACGCCAAAAGAGAAGAACAAAAACAATATTATGCAAATAAATTATCATATGAAGGCATAAAAAATTAATAAATCACAAAAGATGACATTTTCAAACTCTTTAAAAAACCAGGGGAAATTGAAACTTTTAAAACTACAACAAAGAGGTTCTTAATTCATTGGTACTTGAATGAAGATATAAAAACAAACTTTTGGGATAGATGGTGGATGGTCTTTGATTCCCCACCCTGTAACAATCATGAGGTCCCTATCTATTTCCTGAGGAAACTCTATTGTGAGTTTGTCTTGAAGGAGGTGCCAAATTATTTTGACTTTCTAGAGTCTCAAGGTAGATGTGGGGGGTCATCATTTGATAGACCTATGGCACTTTGTGACCCTAATGCACCTAGGTTTCTAAGTGGCAAACCACAGGTGGATCATATTATTATTCCTTCCAATGGGAAGGAACATCTGGACATGGACACACTAGGCACGATTAGTGCTGTGACATAGACTCTCATTCAGTGCGTCACTCCTCTAGTTGAGGGTGACCATGGTCGGTCTGCAAGGGGTAATTTGTGTCATTCTTGTGGATCCCTATGCACATTTGGTACTACCAATAGAGAGGAAGAGGATGATGGACTGATGACTGATGATTTTCTCAATGCAACATTTGGCATTGATACATAGGTAAATATTTGCAAGTTCATTGAATTTATTTGATCATATTCCATTTTTAAATGAATGAATTTAATTAAATTAGTATCTATTATTTATGATGAAAATTCAAGGAAAGAGTGTCGATTGCAGCGGAAATGATCCCCCAGACCCCTTATACACTACGTCGTCAACTACACAAGTATGTATCGAATAAAACATTTTTTAAAGTATACTTTTGATTATTCTATAATTATGTGGATGTTTGTCTCGTAACTTATTGTGCATGTACGTTAGTTCACTGCTAGACCATGGATGTTGACATTAGACGGCGAAGGGCATCGTTCACATTTTGTTGAGGTATGTTTATTTGCATGTTAATTTGATTTACTTGATTATATTTAATTAATAAACGAATGAATAACTAAATTAGTAGACAAATTATGATCAAAATCCAGAGTCAAAGTTGTCATGGAAATGATCACATTCCTTCACCAGGCTTTGTGATGACATTATTTAGTCCATAGCTATATATGTAATAATGCATTATAATTAAAAATTCAGTGGTTTTTTCTTATATTAATGGTTGTCTTATAAATTACCATAATTGTGCACTAGTTTAATGTTGGAGCTACGACATTGACACCGCACACAGAAGGATGCGGTGGTAGCTTCACAAAGGTATCATTTATTAATTAGTGGGGTTGTAAAATATTATAGGTATTCTTGATAACTACATAATACTCTTGTTGTTTCACTTTCAGTTATTGATAGCAGAGACTCCTCCTTTTGTTTGTGATAGTTTGAATCGTGGCATAGCTGTAGCTATAGCTAGTTCTGACACACTGACCGAGGTATGAAAGAGATTACTTAATTAGAATTGTTATTTTAATAGTTTTTATTGAAATTTTTAATGATATTCATGTATTTATTTTAAATATTATTTTGATCATTGTTGTAGGGACTCATTACTCCAGATCGTCAGTGTGACCCTTCGGTGGATGTACATAGTGACTATTTGGTAGCGGTAAGTGAATATTATATTTTATGTCATCCTATAATTAAATTCTAATGTATATTAGTTATTGATGTTTATACTTTTTATTTTATCAGCTCGAGCTGCAGAAGAGTCTAGACAGAAGGACTAGTGAGCCCACTCGGAAGAGCACTGCATCTCCATCGACGCGACGATCGAAGACAGCTTGAGATTTTTTTTCTTCCCCTTCCCAAAAATGACTAGATTATGGATAATCATTGTACGCCAGTATGGCATTACTGGACATATTTTTTATATATTGTATAAGTGACATGTTCTATATCCATTTGGCTTTCACAAAGCCAATTTAACTTTATTGGACATGTTTGATCTATGACATTATTGGACATATATATTTTTCTTCATGCTCTATGAATATATCATGTGTATTGTTGTAGACTACTTTATGTTTATTTGGATATCTTATGCTTTGTAAATTGCTTATGCCTTATATTTATGCTTGCACATGTATCTATGTATATTGTTACTAAATGATTTGTACTTAATGAGAATATGCATGTTTCAATTCATAAACCTAGACTCGTTACTTTCATTCCAACACCTTAATGAAGTGATAATAGTTCATATAAGATCAAAAATATCAATCCTACCCAATTTTAGTCCTATTGGAGCATTTTGACAACCTGGACCTATTTTGGGCACTACAAGAATGTTAAGGGATGTACCAGTACATTGTGGTCTCGAATGTTTGAATGAGTTGTAAGCATAAAATGGTTATTCCTAGCATTTACATGTCAAATTGAAGGTGTTAGCAGAAATGGTTTGATGCTAGGATGAGCAGTTTTCAAGATATGCAATGTTTCAGCTTTCAACTGCGCAACATTGCAAGTTTTTACATCAAAAATGAAAATGGAAAGGAATCTCCAAAATCCAAAATAGTTTATCCTAGGCCACTGTGACATGGTCCCATAGCACCTAACGGCTCATCAATACCCCTCATGAGCTCTGAGAAACAAACTCCTAAAGATCAGAAATTTTGTTGCCTGGTGCACCTTGAGGGACACTTGGATCCATAGCGGTCGGCAATGTTCGAGCCACTTTATGACCGTAAAAGGTGAAGGCATTATATTTTTCCATTAGTATACTTAGAGAAAAAAATGATCTACACCATTAGTTTAGTCTTAACCGATAGACAAGGCACAGCACTATCCAACACTAAGGTTACTCGACGAACACTGTCAAGTGTTACCCAATGAAAAAATGATAAGGATACCCGACGAACTATCAACAGTGCTACCCAACAGATATAGGGAACCTGATGAACAGTTTAGTTAAGGAACGCTGACAAACTGCAAGTTCAAACTGACAACCAAGAATCAACAATCAATTACATCCCGCAAAAAGTGGATCTGACTTTCCACGTCAGATAAATCACTGAAGTTGTATTTATAACTTCTTGATTTGCTTTTTAATCCATTATGTGAGGAGGAAGCAATGTAATATTTATTGTTTTAATTCATTTTACTATTTTAAAACATGCAAACTAAAGATCAAGGTCAAGTTGTAAACCTTGGATCTGAGAATTAACATTGTAAATCATGAATTCCAAGATAGGTCAAAAACTTGTATAAATAGGTGCTCGACCCATTAAGAATAGTTGTTGTTCAATGAAGAAAGTAGCCACAAAGAGAAACTAAAGACCAGACAGAGAATTCATGCAGAAGAACATAAACAGATTCAAATCAATTTTCAAGAATAGAACAGAGGTTACCGACAAGCAGAGAAAAGGTATTCATCAATCACTTAAGGTGAAATCATTATTGTAAAATCTTTAATGGATCTATAAATCAGCAATAGTAGATTGCATACAGTCAGGTCAACATTTGTACTCATTCTAACAAGTGTAGTACACTAATGAAATCCTTTCAAGAAAGGTGGGCATAACCATCCTATTGTAAATCTCATAACTGAGTGCACACTCAAATCAATGTTGTTAAAGCTCTTAACAGAGTAGATCTTAATAGGTCTCCACCTTAATACTCTTAACAGGGTAGATCATCATAAGTGGTCAAATTGTAAGCCTTAACCGGCTCCCTTCCATTCTGCAGATAGTGAAGTTTTGTGGGTGCCATCCCCACCGCAATTTTTACTTCCTAACAGGAGTTTTCTACAATATCATATCTTGTGTTATGTGTTTGTTAATTTCATGAATGTTTCTATGGATGATTGTAAAGATTGTTAACAAACAATGTCTACATAAGAAAGAATAATAGTAATGGTTGGTAAACCAGAATTGAATGATCACTAATGATAAATTGGGTAAAGTGTTAAAATTTCTAGAGGTATTGATTCAGCCCTCCCCTCTCAGTACTACTTCACATTGAGTCCAACAATTGGTATCAGAGCTAAGTATCTTCTTGAAAAGCTTAAAAGCTTCAAAGAAAAGATCTAACAATGGAGAAGTATAAACTTGATAAGAATATTGAGAACAAAAATCTTGAGATACAGATGTTCTATGAACAGTATAAAGAAGCAAGAATCAAGATGAGAGAGCTGTTGAATGAAAAAAAAGGTATGGCTACTAGGAACAATGAAGTAGACTATCAGGAAGAAGAGATTCTAGATTTATTTAAATCTTCAAGATCAAATGCAAGTAATGTATCAGATACATCAGAAGAGAACATCAAAAATCTAAAGGAAATCAACCTACATCTGACAGAGAAAATAAAGATGCTACAAATCGGTCAAGAGACCTAGATGGTAAGAATGATTGATGTGATGAGTTCTGCCAGACAAGCTGAAATAGAAAGAACACTTGTTATTGACGATATAAGGAATATCACAGAGAAACTACAAGAAAAGGAAATGGAAATTCAAAGACATGTTGAGCATCACCATGATCTCACAAATCAAATTATCCTTATGAGTCAAGAAGCAAATAGAATAAATTTGGAACTCATTGAGAGAATACAGATTATCGATGAACTGAGAGAAGAAAATGAAAAGCTAAAGCATGAGGTTAGAATTTAGCAACAACATAATGAGATTATCAGCAAGGCTGAAGAAAGAAATAAATGAATGAATGACTTTCTTAAAGGACAACGAAGAGTCATCAACAACAGTGGTATAGGCTTTACAGAAAAAGGAGAAACATCAAGACCAAAGAATGTCTATGAAAATCCAAGACCAAGAAAGCCAACATGTAAGCATTGTGGAAAGCAAGGCCACACATCAAATGCATGCAGCGGTAAAATGAAAGGTACCCCTAAATCTAAATCTACATCTTCATTCATAGGATTCTATTATAAATGTAACAAGAAAGGACATAAGACTTATGAATGCAAGAGCAAGATAGAAAATCCAAAGAAGGAAACCTACATGGACAAATACTGTCCTACATGCAAGATGAATGGGCACACATCTGAAGAA
>MU223245.1:277596-298660 GCA_018584345.1 Thuja plicata
TGGTCAAACCCTGGAATGGCATGCTTACACTGTCATAAAGTTGGTCATCTCAAGAAAGATTGCAAAGACAGATTGACAGACACAAGCACACATCCCAATGGTAACACCATTGAAGATATCCAGAGGGAAAGAGACAAAATGTGGATAAAAGCTTCAAACAATGATGAAGCTGGACCAAGCAATGCAAATGGTGACACCCCATCCAATGGATCCGGTGACACCACCAACCTCACTTGAGTTGAACAAGTATGGAATTGCACTATACCAAGTTATATTTTGCATCAGTTCCATTATATAAAATGATATATAGTCAAAATATGCATAAATCAAAGATGCATATTACTTTACTTGTTACCAATCTAAGAATATAACACCATCGGTAAACACTTACCGAAAATCATTAGTGAACACAAAAATTAGTTGGTCACGCTTACCAGAAATTGTCGGTCAACTAGTAAAAGTGGTAAACTGCCAATGTATCCCAATGACCGTCAGTAAGAAAGCAAAATTCAGAAGTCGTCATGACAAAATACCGATATATGTTGGTAAAATTAAAGTGGTTGACAACTGCCATAAGCATCATGTCTACACCGGTGATGATTTGAAATATCCTCCCGACAAAACCTGTCTTCACATCCCGATGATTTGGTGAACATTTATTGCAAAGACTTAGGTCAAAAAGTCTATAAATAGTCGACGGGACAACTTCATTTTTCACCCGTGATTTGAATAGAAAGAAGAGCGACATCACAGCAATTAAAGAGTAGAAAGTAGAAGCATCTACAGATTGATTCAGCACACAAGGAACAAATTCTTCATCACATTCATGAATTGAAGTAAGTAACAAGGGAACCGAAAGATCTCTGTCATTGTTTTGTGGAGAAAGTCTAATTTTGAAGAAACCCCTAAATTCTTGAAAAATAATGGCAACCACTTCAAGAACTGATAAGTTAAAGAATGAAAAGAAGAATGTGGTGAAACTAATCAAGAACAACACATGTGTAGAACCTAAATACAAAATTTGTTTAGAGATTGCATCGAAACCCAATGAAGCTGACGTATTTTCAAAAATCTCGCCTAGGGTTTTTCTCATAGAAGACGTTAGGTCTTACATTCACTACAAGATTGCAGAGATAGGTGATTTGGAAATGGATGAAGCTTATAAGAAGCTATGTGATGCCAAAGGAAAATTGAAAGAAGAACATAAACACCTAGAGGTCAAAAGGTTAACTAATGCCCTACATTTCCTGAGGGAATTCAAGACAGAGTGGATTACGATAGTCTTAAGCAGGATGCATGACAACAAACTATGGCTAGACCAACCCAAGCAAATAACAAGGGATGTTCTTCATACTATCATTGGTTATCTGATAACCGACAAACCTAGGGCACACAAACATCCATCCATGAAAGAAGTTACAAAACTTACTAATGCAGAAGGAGACAACAGAGGTCTCAAGGTTAACATAATCACCGATGACGAGTTGAAATTTGGTGCATGTGTTATTGGTTACAAAATCTTTCAGGCTAGCAGAATGAACAGCATTTTTGCAACAGTAATAAGTACAGCTTACAAGATTGTAACAAAGGGAATTCAAATGGGTCTATGTGAGATCCTTCTTAAACAACTTGATGAGAATATGATCAAGATCAGATCTGCAAAGAGCAACACATGTAAGTTTGGTTCACTTATTATGTGTACATTTTTCTATTTTCAAGAATATTTTCCTTCAGTAGGAAAAGTTGTATGGGACTCTACCAAACCGGTAACCCTACAAATTAGTGAACTGATTAAGTCACTAGGAGACAATTTTGAGTCTGTAATGTCTGCATACTTCCTTGAGTTCAAGAAAAAGATGATGGAAAGAACTAGGATTCCTGAGCAACTAGTTGAGAAACACAGGGATGAAATATGTTTCATGGCAGATACAGACTTCACACACATCAAACCGGTTGTACCAAGAACTGTTTAATTATCATCATTAGACTATGAGATCAATATTGATCTAGCTACTAGTGCAATTTAGGTACTACTCAATGAGCCCATTGATAAGAAACAACCAAGGTTTGGTACATATGAAGAGGCCAAATCTAAGATAAAAACATAGTCTACAAGTCAAAAAGACTATAAACAAGAATGATAAAATGATAAAGAATATCAAGAGGATTCTATCGGTCACAGAGGAGGAAGAACGGGATCAGCAAGAGAAAACTGATGAACAGGGTACCATCAGTTAAACACTAAAGGAAAAGAAATCAGATACAGAGGCCACTGAATTTGATGCACCTCCATCTCCACCTCCCGCTAAGAAACAAAGGACAAGAAGTCAGACTGTTGCAACAGATACAACACCACTTAAGAAAGGTCAAGTAAGGACCTATTTAAGGAAGCAACCAGCAAAAAGAGCAAGACAGCAAACTGTCAAATCCACACCACCAAAGAAAAGAAAAAGGTTTGTCAGGACACAGGCTGACTTGGATGACACCAAAGATGATGAACCAGATGTAGTAAAGAAGAACTTCAGAAACCAAATGGTAGATGAATCTTCCAAATCAATTGCTACCCATGGTACAATGACTAATAAAAAGATCAGGCAGTGGGATACACTGAATCCAAAAGATCAGAATAAGATACAGGATGCAGTCATCAAATCAATGATTAAAAACTAGTATGCCCCTACTGAATTTGTAAGTCAAATACCTGAGGAGCTAGGCAAAAGGATATACCAACAATGGTCATATGCCTTAGAAATGGAAAGAGAAGCAAGAGAAAAAATTCTTGTAAGATTGATCCCTCCTGAATCCAAGTTTGAAGAAATACAAGAAGTACTAAAGAAACACTCAAGTAAATTTGTAGCCAAAATAAGGGCTTACAAAGTACTAGAGAGAAAGTTTATAGAACTGGATTCGATGATAGAGGCCAAATGGAGACATCTCCTAGATCTACTGGTAGAATCAACAAGTGTTGAGAAGCAATTACTTCTCACAAAGAGGAAGAGTTAGACAATGCAAGTCCTCAGCATATTGCTCTGGATAATCAAGAAAGTGATGATGAGCCTAGTAAATTGAATATAGGCATGGATGACATTGTCCAAGATATCACTCACTATGACTCCGACAATGATCCCAAGAAGAAAGATGATGTGATATTTATCACGCTCAAGAATCAACAAAGTCATCAAGCACTAAAAATATCAGATGATAAGATAATTGATATTAAAGATGAAGAAGTGCAGGACACTTCAAACATGCACTCAAAAGAGAAAGACCATGCAGAATCTATATAGAAAGATGAGGATGTCACTGCTGACAAGGACATTACCGACGAGCAAGACATCAATATTGACATAGCCCAAGTTACAACTCAAAGTAACATGCATGTCCTAATAAAGGCAATAAACATTCTAGAGGGAAAGGAAGGATCAAATGAAAAGAAAACAAGCACACCCATGGACAAGGGTGAAGGAGAAGGAAAAGAAACTACAAATACACCTGCAGAGCATGCTGCAACTGATTATCAGAAGGTAACTGATTAGAACAGGGAAGGAAATCAAATGGAAATAGGGGAAAAGCATTCAAAACATGGTGAATAAGGAAAGAAGGATGACACAGCAAAGAAATCAGAAGCACATTCTATAAAAACACCCAAGGTAAATGAAGAGACGTCTTCATATAACCAACAGGTGAAAACTGAGTAGAAAAAAAAAGATGCTTCATCAAAAAAACCTTCACCAAGTAACTCAGAGCGTAAAAATGAACTAGCTTTAGTAGTTCATACATCTGCATCTCCTAAGATCTCAAAAAGGAAGAAAGGAAAGAACAAAAATCCAGTAACTCTGGATGAGATAATTGAGATACCAGTTTGTGATCCAAGAACATTGGATCCTATAGCATTAACAAAATATGCAAAGCTTTGTGAGAGGAAATCCACTCAAGACAAGATGAAACAAGTGGCAAAAGAGGCCAAGGTACTTGAAGTAGCAAGAGATATACTTCAACAAATTGTACCAGACATAGACATTGATCAGAAAGTTCCAATAATTGATCAACTAGTAACACTCACGGATGCAATAACATCTAAGAATACCAATGCTGAGAAAACTATGGAAGAGAGACTTGAGCAAAAGTATGAATTCAAGCTCGCAGAGAAAATAAGCTAGGAAGTGGCACTCAAAAAGGTCAAGCTATCTGAATTGGTAAGTGCAATTGAACCACTTTTAACAGAATTTGTTACCTTAATTAAGAAATTGTGCACCTTAGATCAACTCACTAAGGAATATACCGACAAGATAGAAAAAATAGATGTTGATCTTCAGTCCAGTGCACAAATTCTATCCAACACAACAGAAGCACTTAAATTGCACAAACAGAAAATAATACAGGCTAGGAAGCAGAGACAGGACATTCAATTTGCATAGATGAAATATAGAGATGAATTCAATGAGATACAAGTTAAGCTCGTATCGACACTTACATTGCTGCAACAAAATATGACACAGGCAAATACACTAATTGCCACCCCTAAAATGTCTGTCCTAGATAGCATTTTTGATATGCATGCAAGACTCGAGCTGCACCATATGGCACTTGAACAATTGAAAGAACAATGGGAGAAACTACTAGAAGCTATCAAACTTACCCATTCTAATTTTTTTGACACATTGTAAGTTACACATTTTTGTCACAATTTTTTGACATTTTGTAAGTTGTACATTTTTGTCATCAGTATAAAAGAAAGGGGGAATTTTATATGTACATCACCTCAACTAAAAGGAGGAAATAATGTATAGTGGAAGAAAAAGAAAAGGGGAAAATAATGTACATACAGCAATCAAATAGTATACATGTACATATACATACACTATACTGATGCACATAGAAAAGGGGAGTCATATTATGACAAGGAGATAAACATGGTATTATGCACATATCAATTTTTTGTACTAATGTCAAAGGGGGAGATTGAATGCATTATATTTTTCAATTAGTATACTTAGAGAAAAACATGATCTGCACCATCGGTTTAGTCTAAACCGACAGACAGGGCACAACACTATCCAACACTAAGGTTACCCAACAAACACTATCAAGTGTTACCCAATGACAAAACGATAAGGATAACCAATGAAGTATCAACAGTGCTACCTGACAAACAGCAAGGAGAGGAACCCGACAGATACAGGGAACCTAATGAACAGTTCAGTTAAGGAACGCCGATAGACTGCAAGTTCAAACTGACAACTAAGAACTAATAGTCAGTTACATCCCATAAAAAGTGGATCTAACTTTCCACGTCAGATAAATCACTGAAGTTGTATTTATAACTTCTTGGTTTCCTTTTTAATCCATTATGTGCAGAGGAAGCAATGTAAAATTTATTTTTTTAATTCGTTTTACTATTTTAAAACATTCAAACTAAAGATCAAGGTCAAGTTGTAAACCTTGGATCTGAGAGTTAACATTGTAAATTGTGAATTCCAAGATAGGTCAAAAACTTATATAAATAGGTGCTCGACCCATTAAGAACAGTTGTTGTTCAATGAAGAAAGTAGCCACAGAGAGCAACTAAAGACCAGACAGAGAATTCATGCAGAAGAACACAAACAAATTCAAATCAGTTTTCAAGAACAGAACAGAGGCTACCGACAAGCAGAGAAAAGGTATTCATCAATCACTTAAGGTGATATCATTATTGTAAAAGCTTTAATGGATCTGTAAATCAGAAATAGTAGATTTCATACAGTCAGGTCAACATTTGTACTCATTCTAACAAGTGTAGTACACTAATGAAATCCTTTCAAGAAAGGTGAGCTAAACCATCCTATTGTAAATCTCATAACTAAGTGCACACTTAAATTAGTGTTGCTAAAGCTCTTAACAGAGTAGATCTTAACAAGTCTCCACCTTAATACTCTTAATAGGGTATATCATCAGAAGTGATCAAATTTTAAGCCTTAACCGGCTCCCTTCCATTCTACAGATAGTAAAGTTTTGTGGGTGCCATCCCTACCACAATTTTTACTTCCTAACAGGAGTTTTTTGCGATATCATATATTGTGTTATGTAATTGTTTATTTCATGAATGTTTCTATGGATGATTGCAAAGATTGTTAACAAACAATGTCTACATAAGAAAGAATAACAGTAATGGTTGGTAAACCAGAATTGAATGATTACTAATGATAAATTGGGTAAAGTGTTAAAAGTTTTAGAGGTATTGATTCACCCCTCCCCTCTCAGTACTACTTCCCATTGAGTCCAACAAAAGGGTCATTCCTAGCATTCACCCAGCTTTCTGGAGCTGTTGGTAGAAATGGTTCAATGCCAGGACGAGTTGTTTTCAAGATATCTAATGTCTCAGCTTTCAACTACGCAACATTGCAAATTTTTGCATCAACCAAGATTGGGTCAGAAAATGAAAATGGAAGTGAATCTCCAAAATCTGAGATAGGTTATCGTAGGCCTCTATGACATAGTCCCATATCACCTACCGGCTTATTGATACCCCTTGCGATCTCTAGGAAATAGACCTTTGAAAATCAAGAATTTTGTTGCCTGGTGCACCTTGAGGGACACTTGGCTTCATAGCAATCAAAAATGTTCAAGCCACTTCACCTCCATGATAGGCTCATTTCTAGCATTCACAGGACATTTCATAACTGTTGGTGGAGATAGGTTGATGCTAGAACAAGAGGTTTTCAAGATATGCAATGTGTCAACTTTCAACTGTGCAACATTGCAAGTTTTTCCATCAACCGAGATTGGGTCAGAAGATGAAAATGAAATTGAATCTCCAAAATATGAGATATGTTGTCATAGGCCTCCATGACATGGTCTTGTAGCACCTAACTATTTTTCAATACCCCTCATGAGCTCTGAGAAATAGACTTCTAAAGATCGCTAATTGTGTTGCCTGGTGCACCTTGAAGGACACTTGGCTCCATAGAGGTCGGAAATGTTCAAGCCACTTTGTGACCATAAAAGGGTTGTTCCTAGTGTTCACTCAAAATTCTAGAGTTTTTGGTGTAGACAGTTTGATGCCAGGATGAGCAGTTTTCAATATATGCAATGTTTCAGCTTTCAACTGTGCAACATTGCAAGTTTTAGCATCAACCAAGATTGGGTTGGAAAATGAAAATGAAAGAAAATATTTAAAATTTGAAATAGGTTATCATAGGCCTCTATGACATGGTCGTGTAGCACCTAACATCTTTTCAATACCCCACTCAAGCTCTGAGAAACAAACTCTTGAATATCGGCAATTTGGTTGCCTGGTGCACCTTGAGGGACACTTGGCTCCATAGCGGTCGACAAAGTTCAAGCCACTTCTCCTATATGATATGGTTATTCCTAGTGTTCACCTGACATTTTAGATTTTTTGGCAAAGATAGTTTGATGCCAAGATGAGTGGTTTTCAAGATATGCAATGTTTCATCTTTCAACTACGTAACATTGCAAGTTTTGGCATCAACCAAGATTGGGTCGGCAAATGAAAATGGAATTGAATCTCCAAAATCTAAGACAATTTATCATAGGCCTTTGTGACACGGTCCTACAGCACCTGAGGTCTTTTCGATACCCCTCGCGAGCTCTAAGAAACGAACTCCTGAATATCGCCAATTTTGTTGCTTGGTGCACCTTGAGGGACACTTGATTCCATAGCGATCGGAAATATTTTAACCACTTTGTGACCATAAAAGGGTGGTTCCTAGCATTCACCTGAAATTCTAGAGTTTTTAGTGGAGATGGTTTGATGCCAAGATGATCGTTTTTCAATATATGCAATGTTTCAGCTTTCAACTGCGCAAAATTGCAAGTTTTTGCATCAAGTGAGATTGGGTCGGCAAATGAAAATGGAAGGGAATCTCCAAAATCTGAGATATTTTATTGTAGGCCTCTGTGACATGCTCTTGTAGCACCTAACGGCTCATCGATACCCATTGCGAGCTTCGAGAAACGGTCTCCTGAAGATCGGCAATTTTATTGCTTGGTGCACCTTGAGGGACACTTGGCTCCATAGCGGTTGGTTCAGAAAGTGATTTGAGCATTGAGATTGAGAAAGCCCTGGTTTTTACGGGTTTTGAGGGGTTATCCAAATATATAATTAGTTTAAATGATATTTTAGGTTCTCCACACTTGTATTCTTAGATGAGATTTTATTCATACCATCAAAGGAAAAAGAAAGGTATAGTTTAAATGATCTTTTTGTAGATACATATATACAAAGAATGTGCTAGCATGAAACATGACAATAAGCTTAACATATATTTCTAGAATCTATTTCATAAACATTTTTTTTTAATTAATGATAAAAAAATACATTTACAACTCAGCTCATTAGGAGCACCAAGAGGGAAGAGCGTAGAAGAGAAAACCTCTGGTATTGCCCCAAAAAATAGAAGAGAAAATTTGTTATTAAATCTTACAAACTTCCCATTATACATACAGGGTAATGCACGAGAAATTTATAGTCCACCCAATGTGGATTAAAGGGAATTAATTCCTTTAAAAATATACATGTTATGTGCACATTCATTCAACTAGATTCGATATTACAACATTTTGGATTCACTTTTAGTCCAATGAACCAGCCAGATCTTCCCTATCCTTTATTGTCTCAAGTATTTCCTCGTGGTCTGACTCGCGAACCTTCCAAAGAGTTTTATTGTGTGGTTTTCATCCATATTTGGTCAAATGGACATTTGAGGCAACGACAAGGTTGGAATAATGAAGAATCTTCCTATGTGTCTCCCAATCCTCGAACAACCACAACCTAGGCTTCTTCATACAATACCGTCTAAGCCATGTACCAGTTACAACCACTACTCCTATACGGTATTCTAATTGTTCATCATCTATAACCGAGTGATCTAATTTCTTTTTGGCCTCAACACAACGGTACAAATAATAATTTGTCCCTTCGTCGTTGTCTTCAGGTGCAATAACAGCAAAAACAGGGTCTACAATGATAGAAGCATAACGAGGAGATTAATTTAATGAATACTTATGATAAAGTACTAAATTTGAGACTATTTGTGAGTTGAAAATTTACCTGGTTGCACTAGATTAGACAAACGGTCAAATTCAATGGATGATTCCATTTGTGTCAGTTGCAATGCTACTAGGGGACGATAGGAGTCAAGTGGGCTCAAAATTTGTGTAGACCATTCATCGACCCATTCCTTTAACTCGCACCCATTCCAATCTTCATCTACACATGATGAACAAAAGCATGCCATATGTCATGTGTGGATGATACATGAACCTAAATTAGAGCTTCTAAAAGAGTGTAGCTCACTTGATCATGTTAATGTACAACAATCCTCGTATGGTGCAATGTTAGTTTCATCCATCAACCTAAAAAATCTATGAACCGTAGACTCACCTTCATTACCTGGACCCATTATAGAATTACACCACCAGATGATGTTAAAATAGGTAGAAACCCTATTTTCCCAAGAACACCTGCATGCAAACCTGTCACAAGGAAGAAGCAAAGATAGAAGACGGAAGAAGCTATGGAGGCCAAAAAGCCAGAGACATCATATCCATGTTCAAAGAATGAATTTCTATTATGAACAAAATGATTACAATACAATCTCCTTACTAAAATGCAAAGTGGTGAATCCTTATAAAAGGATACCAAAACCCTAAAGGGAAAACCCTAAATAATAATGAGATGCCTAAGTTTAACTTAAGCATAGAGTATAATAGACTAATAATTAAATTAATTAATTATTAGCTATAATATGACTACTCTAACACCCCCCTTAAGTGTAACTTAGGGAGAAGCTAAACAAGTAAGGACTAAATGATGCATGAAAATAAAATGCATGAAAGGAACTATGGGTCCTGGCAACTAGGCCTGATCAAGTACCCAAGTACAAGAAATAAACTAGATGAGGAAAACTAAGCCTCCAATCTAGGGAAAATCCCAAAGAAAGGAACAAGAAAGAGCAAGAAGCATCTCCAAAGCATGAAGTTGTAAACACTATCAAAAGTAACTGCTAGAACCCCCATTGAAGTGCATGACCAGGTAGAGAAGACAAAGTCTAAAGAGTTGATCAATTGAACTGAGGAAGCAATAGAACCAACAGGTGAACCCCCCCCCATAATGCTGAATAGGGAGAGGTGACAAAAACACTAAAATGCAATGCCAAAAATATCTGCAGAAAGAAGAATCAGGAACACCAACAGTGTAATAGAAGTACAAGCACAGGATAAAGGGTGGTGTTACCGACACACAGCATGGGCTAATGTTGTGGAAGGTACGCTCACTTGACAAAGGTGGATGAGTACAAAACGGCATAACAACATAACCCCCCATGGCACTTTATAACTGAGTGCGAGTACAACACACACAAGGTGTTCAAAATCTCAAAAATGCAGAAGTAGACACTCTATCTCAGTGCATTTATAGAAAATAAAATGCTACAGAAGAGAAGCATACAAGCTCAGAAGTCAGAAAGAAGAGTGAGCTAGAAGATTAGAAGAAGAGATCCCAGGACCTGTAGAACCCAAGTAATCTGCCAGAGTGTGAAAGAGAAAATCTTAGAGGAGAGAGAACTTGGAGAAGAATCTAGAAAAAAGACCCCGATAACTGAATAGTTCACTAAATTAGCTTTCCGACGATATCTGGTTTGCCAAAAATGGTGTCTGGATGAGCCAGATATGGCTCCAGGAAGGCAAAAATAAATATTAAAATTTGATAGAAAAAAACACTATCAAAATAGTAGAGCCAAAAAACTTAACCACCATAGTCGGAAAGAGCTTAGAAAGAGCTTTCTGATGATATAATGAAGTCTAAAAAAGGCCTCCGTATGCTCCAGATAGACCGAAAACAGTGAGAAGGGCCCAAAAATGCTCCAAAAATAGGCTTTAAGCCCCTGGGGCTGAAAAAATTGGGCCCCTGGGCGCATGGCGTGCACAGGGGCTGAATCTGGAGCCCTCAGTCACCATATGACCTTTTGCTGGGCTAAAGCCCGGGCGGGCGGAGTGGAGCACCGGAGCGGCAGGCAGAGCGGAGCACCGGAGGGGGCCGGCGGAGCGGTGGGGCCAGTGGCGGCGGGGTGCAGGGTGGCAGAGGCCGCATGGTGGGTCAAGCGGGCCATGGGTGCCGGAGGAGCTGGCTGATGGCAGTGGAGCGTCGGTGGCCTGGTGGTGGTGCAGCAGCGGCTGAATTAAATTTTGCACAGACTGCGTTAATTAAACGCATGAAAAACACTTTAAAAATGTGTTTTTTTAATTTTTCTCTTGAAAATCGTGCCTGTACGGCCTTAAAAGGGCCAAAAAATTCTCCCAGACGCTCCAATGTCCAAATTAGACATGTTTTATATAGATTCTAGGGTTTTTGGGCCTTCCGGACGCAATCGTGAGGTCAGTTTTTGCCCAAAGTGTACCAAAAAAAAGAGACTCCCCAGATCCAATAAAAAACAATAGAAAAAAGACAAAAAAAGGATGCTTCATCCACAGCTTCAAAAGAACTTGAACAAGTAGCAACAGAATGGCTCTGATACCATGTTAGAATAGGTAGAAACCCTATTCTCCCAAGAACACCTGCATGCAAACTTGTCACAAGGAAGAAGCAAAGACAGAAGACAAAAGAAGCTATGGAGGCCAAAAAGCCAGAGACATCATATCTATGTTCAAAGAATGAATTTCTATTATGAACAAAATGATGACAATACAATCTCCTTATTAAAATGCAAAGCGGTGAATCCTTATAAAAGGATACCGAAACCCTAAAGGGAAAACCCTAAAGAATAATGAGATGCCTAAGTTTAACTTAAGCGTAGAGTATAATACACTAATAATTAAATTAATTAATTATTAGCTGTAATATGACTACTCTAACAGGTGATATATCTCACATCTAACAATGTTGCTTGCTCTTTGTACTTTAATTATTCGCGTGCTAAGGCCTTTTTTATACATGCACCTGCACCATCTTTCTCTCCCTTTCCATGACCGGCCTCTGTAAAATTCCACATATACTGAATACCAGTGTTTGTATGCATCCTTCTCAACCAATAAAACATCCAATAATTCTTGAATTGCGATGCACAATTGTCTGACCATATAATGTGTCGACAATATGATATGTTCCTATTACTCAAATCACCATAAAATAGATGAAAGAAACCGTATACAAACTCTGTAGAATGCGAATGATCATTGTTGATGTAAAAATGATACTCCCTTAATACCTTCATGTTCTCCTCTGTACTATCAGGTGAATGCATAAATGCTATATGAACAAATATCGAAACTTGTTGAGAGCTATAATACTTTTCTTGCACCTCATTTTGTTGTTGTAGAGTGTAGTTCTTTGTGAATTTGACAACTGAAACAATGATATCAAGTGGGAATATGTCCTTGCACAACTGCAATTGCATATCCAACCATCAAGCTCTATGTGTAAGCCTTGCATACTCATACACAATATTATCATGAAAAATATCCTTGAACTGATACACTAGAATCTTTTCAATTACTAAATCACATCTTTTAGCCTCATTTCCATCTTTTAGAGCATATGCGACTATCTTATATTTTCCCAAATCTAGTTTTTCATTCCCAATTGCATGTGTACTTCCCATATGTTGACAAATTGGCAAATGTTGCAAACCACCACAATCTATGCATGTGTCATTCAAGCATGTGAGCTTGTAAAATTGTTGACCATCTTCTCTTTCACATAAAATTGTAGTAATTAATTCCCTTGAATATGTAGGTGGGTCATTTATGTTACAATCCTGCAAAACATTGTTAGAATGCAAATCTACACATATATGCTTATAAACATCAAAATGGATAGAAAATTCAATATGTACCCTACAACAACAAGTTGTGCATGTGTGGTTTATCTTCACATAAAAAGGTTTATCCATTTCAAAATATCTTTGACTAATTTTAAATTGAGGATACTTATGTATAAATTTTGCAAAGAATTGTGTCTGAGTTGAATCAAAAAAATGTTTTAGATGTGGAATGTGGATTCGACTACCAATCCTCCTTCTTACAACATCTTGTTGATTGGGAGATACTCATGTTTTATTCTTCCAAAAGTCTTCAATGACAGATTTTAAAGCTTCAACAATTGATTTATCTTTCTGCGATATTCTACCAGAAAATACCCATAACTCATTTTTATTTGGATCTTCCACTCTTTGACGCCTTCGCACAGCTCTCATTAGAGACTTTCTACTTATTTTCAATTCTTTGCTTGTCTTTCTAATGAGTCAAGATTCTTAATTTGAGTGCTTACTATTGTTGATGTAAGTACATGTCATGTGAAATTACTATCTTGTGTGTGATGTAGAACCCACACTCTCATATGCAGTCATTAGATTCTTTACAATAGATTTTTCACTTGACTCATCCATCGTTCTTAGCCCAAGAATATTCACGATGGGCCTAAATTTTATATTTTTCATCATTTAAACAAATAGTTGACATCTTCCTATCATATTTAATTTCTCAAAAAATAATCTCCAAATGCAGATAGCATATCTTTAACAAGTATGCTTGGGAATCTTTTCAGGAATTTGTTGCAAAATGTTAGTATCAATATCAATCAAATATTTTGGCTTTTTGTAAATAATTCTAGGAGGTGTTTTCAATCGTTGAGTGGCCTCAACATTATGAACATCAACAACATTATGTGTCAATTGTGTACCTTCAACCGAAGATGATGTGCCTTCAAATTGAGATGTGAAAGATGGATCCTCACCAACTTGAGATGTTAATGGTGTTCCTTTAACATGAAACGATGTTGTGCCTACACCTTTGGATGTAGATAATGGTGTGACTTCAACATGATACAATGGTGTTCCTTCAAGATGATACAAGGGTGTGTCTCCAACATTAGATGGTGGTGTATCTTCAACTTGGGAACTCATAGATGATGTGCCCACATCTTCATAATTCAATTGTCTTGTTGTACACAAGTTTCTCATCCGTTGCCTTTTTGTTTCCAATTCTAATTCTCTCTTACTTTTTATTGATGTTTCATGTTCCTCATCCAAAGGCAAATCTTCTTCTATGGTATGCAATTTTTTGTGTTCACGAAGTTGTTTCATTCTTTCCCTTTTCTTCTCTTTGTCTCTTTCATGATCTTCTGGTGTTAGAATTTGTGCTCGTTTCCTTGGCATGATGATGATTTCTACATATGAATTCATTATAATTTTCAAATTATTATATAAATCTATTACAAGAAGTGAAACTTTATAATATCAATCTAAATTATATTAACTCAAAATATAATAGAAATGTATGACAAATTATAATATAAATCTTTTACAATATGTCAAAATTTCTTCAACAAATCCATATCATAGCAATTATAAACAAAAAGACTTTTTATTCACAATTCACATGTAAAAAATAAAAAACTTACCTCAATGGATCAATTTTGGTGAAGAATGATTGAATTTCGCACTTTGATGTTGATGTTTGAACAAAAATGTATTGCAAATTGATAGAATATACTTATTTGTGATCTTCAACACCATGAAAAGTGAATATTTGTCAAACGGACTGTAGAAATTAGACAGTGTATAGTTAAAAGTGGGCCTCTTTCATGAGTTTCTTACCTTTTTTACTATTTTTGTGTTCTTAAATAGTACGTACGCACTATAGCACGTGTGTGCTATAAGGTGTACGTAGTATAGGGCATACGCCCAATGTTAGACATACAAAATGACAAATGGAGTGAGGGGGTAACAAGAGAGAGAGAGAGAGGTTCTCTCTCTCTCAGACACACACACATACACCATCTAATCTCTCTCCTCGTTCTCACCTATCTCTCTCTCCCTCTCTCTCACCTTCTCTTCCTCTCTCATCCTATCCTTCTCTCTCTTACTCTCTCTCTCTCTTTTGTTTCCCTCCCCCACCTTCTCACTCTTTGTATCTCCCTCCCTTAGGGAGTGTTTATGGTTTACATAGTGCACACGCGCTATAGCACATGCGCGCTATGTAAACCATAAATTTGCATAGCATGCGCGCCCTATAGCGCATATGTGCTTTGAAAGAAATTGAAGTTTACCAAGCCTAAGGCTTGGATTTTCCTGATGACATATTTTGTCATTAGTATGCAAAGGAAAATAAAATTGAACTCTTGGTACATGATCACCGAAAGACAGATCACTGTGTAAACCAAAAAGACAATTCACAAGGGAACTTGACAACAAAGTTTATAGTATAGCCCACAACACAGGTTACAATGTAAACCAACGACAAAACCTACAGAGTAACCTGATAGAGTAGTCAATAGTGTAAACTGACAGAGAAAACAACAAAGGAACCCGACAGACAATCTACAGAGCAACACGACAAGCATATTATAGAGCACCCCGAGCACTAGTGTACCGAGAGACAGTTATATTCCAAGAATTGTGGATCTAACTTACATGTCAGATAAAACACTTAAGTTTTATATTTAGCTTAAATATTAGCTTTAAATCCATTTCTTGAGGGACAAGTAAAGTAATTGTAATTGTTTTAATCAGTCTAACTGATTTAAAACATGCAAACTAGGAGATCAAGGTCAAGTTGTAAACCTTTGATCATAGAGTTGTCATTGTAAAGGATGAAACTCATTTAGGTCAAATTTAATGTATAAATTGATGTGTAATCAATCAGAACAAGATGATGTGATGATGGTTGTAGCCATAGACACTTCTATGGATCAGAGACAGAGTTTTATGCAGAGGGACATAAAAAGATGAAATCAGTTACCAAGAACAATATCCAAGGCTACCAAGCATAATAGAGGTATTAATTGGTCACTATAGGTGATACATCATGTTGTAATCTTTAATGGATCTATAATCAGTAATTATAGATTGCATATACTCAGGTCAATAAGTATTTTTTACTACATTCTAACAAGTGTAGCAAATAGAATAAATTCTTTGAGAAGGTGGATTTAACAATCCTTTTGTAAACCTCTTAACTGAGTGCACACTAAACAGTGTTGCTAAAGCTCTTAATAGAGTAGACCTTAACCAGTCTAAACATGTTACTCCTAACAGGGTAAGATCATCAAAAGTGATCAAACTTGTAAGCCTTAACTGGCCCCTTCCATTCTGCAGATAGTGAAGTTTTGTGGGTTTCATCCCCACCACAGTTTTTACCTTCTAACAAGGGTTTTCTGTGTTACTGAATCTTGTGTCATGTGTCAATACATTTCATGAATGTTTACATGCAAATTAATTTTATGAATTAATATTACATGCATAAGCTAAGAATAGCACATATGATCGGTAATGCAAGGAAATGATTAATAAAGTATTAAGGTTAATTGTCTAAAAGTTTTAAGGGTAATGATTCACCCCTCCCCTCTAAATGCACGCCATTCCATTATTCCAACAATTGGTATTAGAGCTAGATCTCTTATTTGGAAAATTTTAAAAGACTTAAGAGAAAATATCATACAATGGAAAGGTATAATCTAGACAAGAGTATTGAGAATCAGAAGTTAGATATACAGATCATCTATGAACAATATAAAGAAGCTAGAGTCAAGATGAGAGAGCTACTGGATTAAAGAAAGGTAATGGCATCTCCCTGTAATGAAATAGACTATCATGAAAAAGAGATTCCTGATTTATTTGAGTCAACAAGATCTACATCTTGCAATACATCAGACACATCTGAAGGACGCGTTACAATTCTAAATGAAATCAATCAACATCTGGCTGGACAAGTGAAATCACTGCAAATCGGTCAAGAGACACAGATGGTAAGGATGATTAAGGTTATGAATAATGATAGACAAGATGAGCAAGAAATACCATTAGTTATTGATGATAGGAGGAAGATCACTGAAAAGCTACAAGAAAAAGAATCAGAAATACAAAGACTTACTGAACATCATCATGAGATCACCAATCAGATTATTCATATGAGTCCGGAGGAAAACTGGATGAACATAGAATTGAATGGGAAATTGGAAGCTATTGGTGAGCTAAGAGAAGAATATGAAAGACTGAAGCATGAAGTAAGGATTCAAAAATAGCACAATGATATGATCAAGAGATCTGAAGAAAGCACAAAAAGAATGGATGATTTTCTAGGTGGACATGGAAGAGTCAACAATAATACTGGGCTAGGGTATACCGAGCATGGAGAATCGCCATACCAAGATGATCCAAAAGATGTCTACACAAATCCAAGACCAAGGAAGCAATCATGCAATCACTGTGGAAAACCAGGCTACACATTAAATGATTGCAGGATAAAAATAAAAGGTATTTCTAAATCTACTTCTACATTCATTGGAAATTGTTATAACTATAACAAGAAAGGAAATAAAGCCTATGAATGTAAATCTGAGGTGAAACAACCAAAGAAGGAAACCTACATGGAAAAATATTGTCCTACTTGCAAAATACATGGGTGCATATCTCTTGAATACAGGAAGAAGAAAAAGTGAGCATTGAAGCCTAAAGAACAAGAAAATGCTTATCAACCGAAAAGAGTCGGTAACTCATATGTTTGGGATTACAACCAATGGATAAACTGCACATCATGTGGTAGATATAGACACATAGATAAAAAATACATGAGAAAATGGATGAGAAGGTCTAGAAGCTAGACTAACCCCAGAATGGAATTCTTACACTGTCATAAAGTTGGTCATCTAAGCAAGGACTGCAGAGACCGAGTGACAAAGACAAGCAATTTTCCCAATGGCAATACCATTGAAGACATCAGGAAGATGAGAAACAAAATGTGGAGGAAAGATACAAACACTGATGATGCTAGACCAAGAAATACAATTGGTGACACCTTATCCATTGGATATGGTGACATCACCGCCCCCACCTAAGATAAACAAGTAAGTATGGAACTACACTATACCAAGCTATATTTCACATCAGTTTCATTATACATTGATAAAATTCCAAAATAGCATGATTAAAGATGCACTGTGGTATTACTTGTTATAAATTTGTGAATACAATCTTGTCGGTCAATACATACCGAGAATCGTCAGTGGATATATCAAAGACAAGTAAACAATATAAACCGAGACTCATCGGTAATCATGTAAAAAGACAATCAGTCTTCACCACTTACCGAGCACCATCGGTAAATGTGTGAAAAGTCAAGTGAGTTGTCACTTACCCTGAGCCGTAAGTTTGTGTGATACCTGAGTGACTCCTTCTTTGAACACCGAGAAGTGGGTAGAGCATTTATTATGCCACTCAGGGCATCATCTATAAAAGGATGACGGAGACCTCATTTCATTCACCAATGTTTGAGAGAAAAGAGCAGAGCGACCAAAGGTGAAAATATTGTAGAGAGATTCATGAGCACCTTCACAGCTACTATGACACGTTCTAATCTTCAACAACTATAGCAGAAGAAGTGAGTAACTAGAATCACTGAGCTAACAGTTTGTTTTATGGGAAAAGACCTAATTTTCAGAAATCATGGCAACCACATCCCATGTAACCAAGATCAAGAACGCCAAGGAGAAAAAGGTTAACTTGATCAAGAACTCCACTTGTGAAGAACCTAAATACAATTTCTGTCTAGAGGTTGCTTTGCAACATGACGATGTTGGTGCATTTTCAAGCATACCACCTAGGTTTTTGCTGATCGAGGATGCCCGAGCATATATCCACTGTAAAGTTGCAAAAATTGGAGATCTGGAGGGTGAGAAATCTTACAAGAATCTTTGGATAGGTAGAACCATCAAGGATGAACATAAAAACATTGAGGTGAAAGGGATGACAAATGCCCTAATGTTCTCGAGGGATTTTAAAACTGAGTGGATCTGGATAGTGTTGAGCAGAGTGCATGACCAAAAGATGTGGTTGGACGAGCCAAAACAAATCACTAGGGACATGATACACACAATGATCAGTTATCCTATAACCGACAAGGCCAAGGCACTTAAACACCCTCCTTGCCCCGATATTGAGAAGATGATAGGTGCAGAATGGGATAGCAGAGGATTGAAGGTAAATTCCATCAAAGATCCAAAATTGAAATTTGGTGCATGTGTGTTGGGATACAAGATATTCCAAGCCAGTGGGATGAACAACATTGCATGTGCAGCACTTGACACTGCTCACAAGATTATAAATAAGGGATTATAGTTGGATCTATTCAAGCTTATACTAAAGTAGTTAGATGAGAACATGAGGACAATCAGGTCTGCAAAATCTAATTCATGTAAGTTTGGATCACTCCTAGTGTGCATATTTTTCTACTTTCAAGACTTATTTCCATCTATCGGTAATATCAACTAGGACACTACATGACCAGTGACAATTCAAATCAGTGAATTAATTAAGTCACTAGGTGACAACTTTACATCAGTTATGGATGCTTATTTCACTGGATTTAAGGATAGAATGTAGAAAAGGATGAGGATACCAGAACAATTGGTAGAAAAATATAAATATGATATTTGTTTTATGGTGGACACCAATACCATCTTGATCAAACCAGTTGTACCGAGGACATCATGGTTAGCACCACTTGACTATGAGATCAACATAGATCAAGATACCGATGCTATTGAAGTATTATTAAATGAAACATTAGACAAGTCACAACCAAGGTTGGGAACCTATGAAGAGGATAAGGAAAGAATAAAGACTGGCCTAGTTGTGAAGAAAATTGACATAAAGAAGGATAAAATGGTAAAGACACTTAAGAAGAATTTGTCGGGAGATGATGAAGAAACATAACAGCAAGATACTGAGGGACACTCACCCGTCGGTGAAGATGAACAAGTGAGTGACTCTGAATCAACAGAGTCTGATGCACCACCCCCAAAGAAGCCAAGAACTAATATTGCATCTAGGACAAGGAGTCAGACAACTAAAGCTTCAAGTTCATCACTGGTTAAGAAAGGAAAAGTGAGGACTTGCAAGAGGAAGCCTCAAACTGGACAAACTTCAGAACCAAAGAGGAGAAAAAAACTAATCCAAACAAAGGAAGATATAGAAGATACTGAACAAGATGAACAATCTGTAAATAATAAAATTCCTACTATAATCGATGAAGTTGCTGCATCAATCATCAGGTCAGGTTCAATAACTGAGCCTAAGATTAGAAAATGGCTAACTCTGAATCCCAAGGATTAGAACAAGATAGAAGAAGCCATCATCGAGATAATATGTATTTTCAAATATATACCTATATAGTTTGAAAATAATATGCCACAAGAACTTCTAGACATGTTATTGGCAAGGTGGGCATTTGCATTAAATTCTAAAAAATAGATAAGGGAAGATCCCTAGTTTCTGCTATGCCACCCGAGTCCAAAATGGAAGAAATTGAAGAAATGATGAAGTTACATTCAAAGACGTTCTCAGGAAAATTGAGAGCCTAAAAAGTACTGAAGGGAAACTTAATTGATCTTGAAAGAGAAAGTGAGGATGCTTGGAGGAAAATACTCAATGTACCTAGAAAGGACACAAGCCCCGAGAAAGTATTAGCACTCACCAACAAGCCCCACAATGAAGAAAATCAAGTAAAATTGACCCTAGAGTGCATTCATATAAATGACACAAAGGATGACAATCAAGTTGAATTGAACACCGAAGCTAGTAAAGAAATGGATGACATTCCTCAGATTTTGCAGTCATTGTAGTTGACAATAGATGTCACAAACCAAGATGTGACAATAATAGATATCACTGGAGATACTCCCAATGAGGTAAATGTTAGAAATGAAAAAGAAATAAGTAAAAAAGCAATACCAGGAAATAATCTAAGCGATTTAATGCATGAAAAGATATTACCATAAGATAGGAGAGAGAAAGATTCAAGATCCAACACCAAGAGACAAGATATTTGAAAGGGGAAAGCAAAGAAAACCCCTTGTGACATTATGAATGAGGCATGAAAAACCTAAGAAGAGGAGAGAGAGAGAGAGAGCAAATTGCTCATACAATAATTGAGAAGAGGAAGGAAACCTCATTCAATCTAAGGAGAGAAGAAGAGGCATCTCTTTAATAGAGATGTGAGAAAGGAGTTGCATGGTAACTCCCATATCTATGTATGCCACATTTCATAAATGTGTGAGGGCCAAGTGTGA